>JAPYZA010002747.1:0-18477 GCA_030522685.1 Eupelmus azureus | reverse complement strand
GGTTATTTTTGTTTGGTTTTTTTTTTAGGGGGGGTTTTTAATGGTGAACAGTGCCTTCGATGTGTGTAGAGCCGAGGAGAGTTGAGGATAAAGAGAGGAGAGAGCGAGCAGGGCTGGATGGACGCGAGACGCGGACGCCGCTCTGATGCTGCCGTGAGTTCATGTCCTTAATGTGCATGTGTTTATGTTGGGGGAATATTAGGGGCATATTAGTCCTGCCTGGGTAGTTGAAGTTTGAGTTTAATTAGTCTGACCATACAAGTTTCGATGAAATTGTAAAAAAAATGCTTTCGTTATAATACTAAGCGACAAGGGATGGACAAACCAACCGTATCCTCGCGCAAAAACACCACCCCCAGAGCAGAGCCTCTATAAGCAAAAGTGAATGAAAACATAGTCCGCGCGCGCGCGAGGTCGCTGACACCTCGCATGCAGACTCAAGCCTTTCCCTTTAGCGCGCCATACGCACGTCTGGTCCGCGTCCTCGTGTTTACGAAACTCAAAGTGTGTAACCCTCTGTGCGCCTCTCTGTCTGTCTCATTCACCCTATTCGCGGCTTCTCTCAGCCCCTCATCTCGCGCGAACCTCCAGACGGCGCGACACTTGCCGAGATAGCTCCTTATTGTTGTCGCGAGACCGTCCAGCCAGCGAGCTGGATAACTGTGTGATCGAGGCTTGATTATACGTTTTGCTGGGTTTTTATTTTTTTGGGTAGGTTGGGAAACGAACGATAGCCTGTATGTATACGTTGTAGGGAGAGAGAATCAAGGGGGGTCCCACTCGACTCGCTGTGGACGAGGCGAATTTTCCTTTCAGCCTCGCAGCGTCCTTGTACTTTATATTGCCTTTTTTTTCGAGACAAGCCGTCTATCTATGTATATACAGGGCTAGGGAGTCAGCGGAATTCCGCCGTTCGAGAGGACGGATCGCTGCTGCTGAGCCAGGCTGTTTTCCGTTGCGGATCTATTGTGCGCCTGGCGGATGATGATTTTTGAGAGGGCTGGTTCAGGTGGCCTCTGACGGGGATACTGGCTTGGTTTACGTGGGACGGAAGCTCGGAGGTTGGCTTAGTGGGCTCGATGTTTTGATGCTGATGGATTTGAAATGAGAGGGTTTTTGAGGGATCTAACTGTTGGAAAGTGTATGAATATCGAATTAGTTTTGGAGCTTCGTCAAGTTTGGATGGGAGTTAAGTATGATGAAAACTGGACTCTGAAGTTTCCTATTGTTTTTTCATTCTTGAAGAAGAGCTCAGTTTACTTTGCGCATATAAAACTTTCTTAATTAATTATATAGCCGGTGTGATCTACTTTACGTTTTTACACAGCTGCTGGAAACTTCATTTCACTTTGTTCCTAACTCAAACAAGCTAATCTCTTCAATCATAACTTTGTAATGTTTAACCATTTATCAGAAGTAAACGAGGATACCCGATTTCTAAACGAACTTTTGTACATACATTGTCCTATAATCAATACCTTATTAATTCACACTATGTAAAAACAATAAAACGAAAAACTCACTCAACTCCCTAAATAACTCGAACAATTAATTATCCTCAGTAATACAGTTCCAATTACCAGCAACTTTTCCACACACATGCACACACATAACAAAACAATTATCTCTCTTCAATGCACCGCGCATCCCAACTTGGCCTGTGCAGCAGACATATATCGACTTTTCCAGCTTGCACGGATACAACTTCGCGCTTCATTCTAATTTCGTCTCGTCGCAGTCGCGGACAAAAGCGTCCTTAGCAAGCTGGAACGAGCGCAAATTATGCCAGCACGCGCGAGTCCTTTGATCCATCGGCGGCTCTTTGTTTCTTCGTAGAGTATGGATGTGGAGTGTCTTGGCGAGAAAAAGAGATGATTTTTTTTTATTGCAAATGGCAGGTGAGGTCAACTGCCGCTGATGCGTCGCGTGACTTTCCTCGTTTGGATTTTTGTTCGCGCGCGTGTATAGTTGCTTGATATATGGAGTTTTACGCGCTGGATCGAGGATAGGAATGAAATAGTGGTGAAGTTTTTATACGGTTTTGGTAGGTGAATTTTTTTTATTTGATCACGTAGATTAGCGTAAGGAATGGTTTAATTTAGTACGAGGTCTAGCGTGATTTGAATTATGGTTCATATAATCTTTTACCGTAATTAAGTTCCTTGTGATTTACAAGTATTCATCAGGGCTTTGCTTTAATTTCTTTTTATTAATGAAAACCTGTCAAGGAAACGATTTAAAATGTATAAGACGAAGATTTATACAACCTTTTTAAACCCTACAATATAATATCAATTTGTTATCTACAACAACTTTCATCCATTTAATTAAATCCTTTGAAAATACAAACCCCAACAATCTAAACCTAAAAGTGTGAAATTCACTTATAACGAATGATTAATTAAAAAACAAGTGGAATCTTAAAATCGCCGCGTAACTAGTCAGTCCACGTAATCTCTCACCCCTTCATACACAGACAACAAACTTAAAAAACTCCTAGCCACTCTTAATCTTCACCCATCCTCATCCACCCTGGAATCCCCCATATGTAATCCCTCTGTCCCTCCTCTCGTCCCTCCAGCCCCGTCTCCTTTTTTTCTCTCAACACTCGACATCGCCGTCGGTTCAGCGAATTCATTCATTTCGCGATTTCGTCGCGCGCTTACGTACCGCGCGCGCACGCGAGACTCGCGCGGTGCGTGAATGCAGCGCGACTTTTTCGCCGCGTTATTTCTTTTTTTACATCCGCGCGCGGCTCGCCTTTTAATTGCGAGGGCTGAATAAGTTATGTATGCGCGCTGCGCGATGTTGCTTATCTTGTAAAATGTGTGTGCTGTTGTTTTATGCGCTCGGAAAATTTTTGTAGTGATATGTGGAGTGAGAGGTGAGAGGGTTGGAGGGAAGGTTTTTTTTATTTTAGCAGCGGGTGGTGCGAATGATGATTTGGTTGGATTAATGGATGGGGCTGAGTGAATCCGATTTGGTGATTGCAGGTTCGTGCTAGGTTACTTTGGGAGTGGACTGGCTTGTGCGGGCTGTAATTTAAATGTCATGCTTGGTTATGGTTTGAAGTAGTTTCAGTGTCTTCGCGAAGTGTAACTTTATTTTTACTTTGATGAACGGGATTAATCAGATATTTTAGGAGGACTTTACCTGATTAAAACTAAGTAGTTTCTGTAACTTCATTTCGTGAAATAAAAGGAATCAATACTTCTGAATTAAATATTGGATTTTTCTACTACTTCTCAGTATTACAACGAAATTGTCTTAAAATACTTTCAAGACAATTCTCTTATTACATCTACTTTCCCGTCTATAATTCTCGGTATACCGAGAATTCGATCTAAATTTCAATCACCCTGCCACTATTCAGAGCAAAAATCCTACGTGACTTCCTGCCAAAATCCCTTCAATTTTCACTCGAATAAAATCCCGCAATTCAACGAATAGCATAAACCAAAACAGCCGCTTATTAGCGCAGCTACTTTTGGAATTTTCACAAGTTCAGCGCACCGAGTATGTACATAAATCTCCGGGCGCAAGTATATTTGCACAAGCGCATATCGCGCGCGGTATGAACGCAACGCCGCGAATTTACGCATACGCTAACACTGTATATATATATATATACACACACGCAGGCAGGATGAGAGCACTGGCATATGATATACAGGTCGCTCGGAAATTGCAGCATGTGTATTATCGGAAAGAGAATATCTTTCGCGAGTAATCCGTCATTTCTGCATTGTTGTATATCAGATTGTCTCCCCTTTTTTAATGGAATATTCTATCATGTAATAGAACAGTTCGTTGGCAAAAAGCGAACTAGTCGATCATATCGAACAGTTACAACTATTGGAAGGATAAAAAGTAAAACCAATCGAGTAACTATACAATACCCTCGTTTTTTATTTCCCTTTGTTTCTTCAATATTACATCCTACACACACGCAATGATTTCCAATCAATCCCTGCATCAGCGCAAATATGCGCGCACGTCTATAGCTGCGACGATGCACCACAGGGTGGATGCCGATACTTGGGATCTTCGAATTCCGCGCGCCTTGATGGATCATTCAGCCCCGAGGTATATAGAGGATATAGGCTCGCCGCGATTTCCACGCGAAAATTGCCTATATCCTTTTTCGCCGCATCGGCGCGGTTGATTGAATTTTCAACTCGACCCGTCGTGAGTCGAGCTTTTGTTTTATTTTTTGTTGTTGGTATAGTTCGGTTTGGGTTTAAAGGATAGTGGTTATTTTAGATATTTACTTTAGGCGATGAAGTATCGAGCTTCTATCAGAGCGAAATTACGTGGATTATTGTTTTAACCGTCTGCCTTTCCTTTATTCTGTTTCAGATGATCAATGAATTTTGACAGGCTTGAGCGACCGGCTGAAAAACTGTGATTCGCAATGGGAAAGCTCCTCAGCCTTTTGGCTCGAGACGAGTCGACTTGCTGCACTCCTCAAAAGTACGACGTCTTCCTTGATTTCGAAAGTAAGTTGAAATGACCATTTCCTTTGACCATACACGCAAGCTTTTAGAATAAGTTTATTTTAAGCAAAATCTTATTCTCCTTTGATAAATTGCCAATTATTTTTCTGACTCTGCGCTTTCTTAACAATAGCCGTTAGTTCGAGGCTATATTTTGACGCAATTCATAAACTTTGCGCAAGAAGAATATGTATTCATCCTGAGAAACTTTATTCACGGATTTTCCTCGCGCAATAAATACAGCAGGAGCGCCCACAAGTGTTTCGAATAATCTGAAGCTCATTCAGATGCAAAACTTTGACCATTAATATTTTCCGTCGCTGTAACGATCTGATAAATAATTGCGCGAGAAATTCCCTCGTTAGAATGACACAATAAAAGACCCCAAGCATCTTAACACAGATACAACCTCATTCATCGCCACTATGAAATTATCAAATACCCAATCCCAAATTAAAAAGCTCTACCTCTCTAAACAATCCACGACCTGATTCTTATAGACGCGCAGCCATCGGACATCGAGCGCGAGACCTTCGAGGCCGTGCAGAGGGTCCTGAAGAACTCGGAGTCGATCCTCCAGGAGATCCAGTGCTACAAGGGCGCGGGCAAGGAAATACGCGAAGCCATATCCGCCCCCACCGAGGAGTGCCAGCGCAAGGCTTATCTCACCGTAGCGCCGCTCGTCGCCAAGCTCAAGCGCTTTTACGAGTTTTCCCTGGAACTCGGTGAGTTGGGAGGCTCTCGTTTAATTGTGATGATCGGATTGATATGGTTTTTTTTTTGTTTTTATGGGTGTTGGTGTGTGGTTGGCCTTAATTTGTGGTGATGAGGGTGATTGTTTTGGAATTTTTGCGAGGTTGTTTGTTGCGGATGGTTTTGTTATTTAAGGTATAGTTGAATTTTTTTTATAAATTTGAAAGTTTTTTCGTTTTTTTTTTCTTTTTTAATGAAATGTAACGAAAGCATAGTAATTTAAGGGGTATTTTACGTGTTATATTTATCGCTGAGATCCTCTTGAGGTACTAGAATTTATAATAGGATCTTGGAGCTCGTTCAAGAGAGCACTCTTATGTTGTGTTTCATTTATAAAATTTTACTGAGAAGACCATTAGTGCTAATTAGTTCAAACCTTTATTAAGATTTGGGAAGAGAATGGAACTATTTAAAGATTACGAACAAAAATTTATTTACAGTTATTGATGTAAAAATTAGTTCAAAGTAATAAAATTCTATCAGTTATCGTACAAAATATAGTAATAAAAATGCTTTGCACTCAAGGAAAATGGATCTATTAAGTATTTATATAATCTTTTGTACAGGAACAACAAATATGCCAAATTAGTAAAGTTTATAGTAACAATTAGTATGATTTATATTACAAGAAATTTAGTTAATTTTGCTATAAACTTTACCAATTATTTTTTCCATTTTGGTAATCTATCTCTTTTTAAAAACAGATGATAACAATACTCAATATAGATTCTTTTTGTCCGTGTTCAACATCAAATTACTAAAACATCACCACTAGTTAACTTATTCTAATTACTCCTCCACCAACCACAAACTCACCGTCTAACAATATCCACCCATGCAATTCCAGAACGAGTGGTACCAAAAATCCTGGGCCAGCTATGCTCCGGCAACCTCTCGCCCACCCAGCACCTAGAAACCCAGCAGGCCCTGGTGAAACAGCTCGCCGAGATCCTCGAGTTCGTCCTAAAATTCGACGAGTTCAAGATGAAGACACCGGCGATCCAGAACGACTTCAGCTACTACAGGCGCACGCTGACGCGCGCTTCCCTAGTGCGCCAGGACGACGCGGCTGAGAAGGACCTGGTGGTCGGTAACGAGCTGGCGAATCGCATGTCGCTGTTCTATGCGCACGCTACGCCCATGCTGCGCGTGCTTAGCAGCGCTACCATCACTTTCCTCATGGATGTGAGTTTGGATTTTTGATCAGTTTATTTTTTAGGGATGAGAAAAGGCTTTGCAAATATTTACTGAGATGCCGTTTTTGTTCTGATGGTTATAGAAATTTGTAAAGTCTGGGATAAGTCTGGCATTAGTGGTTGTTGCCAGGCTATTGTCAGACTTTTGCCAGACTAGATCCATCAGGGTTATTTTTTACTCGGGAAGGGTTTGCGGTAGTTTTAAAAGATAAATCGATTGAGTCCCATTTAAAACGGATTCAAGACATTGAGCAGTGTCATTTCTGATACATTCAAAATTGATTGTTTCTACATAGAGTATAGTTACTCAATTTAGTTAAATACAAATATTTTTCAAAAGTAAACATAAGTATATAATACCTTTCATTAGCTAAAACTCTACTATTTAATCCATTACAAAAAGCACTTTTCAACTTTCCCAAAAGAAAAAAGCCGAGAAAAAACTAATAACAGCCCGAAACAAAATAGCTCCTCATCTCGGCGCACTTAGAAATTAACAGTTTCGCAGAAACTTCATCTTTCCCTCTCCCTCTCACCCAACTAAAGCCTCGCGCACTACATCCACTTTTCTCTCTTGTTCGAAAGCAGAACCAGGACATACCGCGTGAAAACATCACGGAGACCCTGGGCACGATGGCCAAAGTTTGCCTGAGGATGCTGGAGAATCCGTAAGCTCTCTTAAACTTCATCGAGCGCTCGTATACAAACGACCGCTCGCCGCCTCGTTCCAAAGGGCCACTGCGCGTTATTTCATTAATTTTTTTCCTCCACAGAAATCTGCTGGCGCAATTCCAGCGCGAGGAGACGCAACTGTTCGTGCTGAGGGTGATGGTCGGCCTGGTCATACTCTACGATCACGTGCATCCGCAGGGCGCCTTTGTTAAGGGCTCAAACGTGGACGTGAGTTTATTTACCATGACAATGACTTTGCCGAAGGATATGAGCGCGGGCTTTTTGGCTTTGTGATAGTCTGCTGTGTATGTGGGAATGAGCCGGGGTGCTTGAATGAGTCTTTTGTGTTGAAGGGTTAATCCTATTATTATTTTTTAAACGGCCCGTCAAGTTTTTAGTGAATGTATGAAAATTCATTTAACAAGCTTGCGAGAATGATATAAGTAATTAAAAAATTGCCAATTTTCAATATTGATTCGTTCGTTCAATTAAAACTTTAAATTAAAATTAGCTAAAAATAATTGATAAACGTACGGTAATTCATTAAAAACATCTTTTTCAATTGTCTCTTTTTTGTTTGTCAATTTATAAATATATACATTTCTATATAATTAAACGATACTCAATTTCCAAAAGTCAGATTTGATTTATAATATAGCTACAATTTTGGAATAAAAGTAGTTTAATTATCGCATTATTTCACGATGAGTCAAACTAAAAAATCGCTTCATCCCTCCGCAGGTAAAAGGCTGCGTGAAACTGCTGAAGGACCAGCCGCCCTGCAAGAGCGAGGGCCTCCTGAACGCGCTGCGCTACACCACGAAGCACCTGAACGAGGAGAACACCCCGAAGAACATAAAGAACCTGCTGGCCGCATGATTGCCAAAGCAGCGCGGCTGCTGCATTCGAAGCTGAACATGTACACACATACACACAAGCACACTATTACACGTACATGTACACGTATTACACTATCCAACACAAAAGTGTACACCTACGCGCGCTTATAACCTCGAGTCGAATCTTTTGCAATGGAACAACCAGCTTCGTGTATACGCTAAGAGAAAGAACAATCGTCGACGGATGTATTCCTGGGGTAATCGAACGATAGCCAAATCCTGGTTTATCGATATTGCGCTTTTCGATGTAGGACAGAGATGGACAGAAATTGTGATGAAAAAAAAATAAGAAACTAATTTTTTAAGCTCGCTTTTTTAAGATCGCAGCTCGATTATGAAAGATTGAGGCAACAGGGTTGAACATACTGTACACGACCAATTATTTTAATGGAAAAAAAAACATTATAAGTCCATCTCTGCGAGCGAGCCAGTTGCTCACGACGCCAAACTGCCGTTCGAGAAATTTCGGAAATGCACACAACGACCGCACGGGCCGAGAGCTAGTGCATAAATGCAAAGAGCGAGCGAAAATATTACTACTATAGAAGACTATCGAACGAGGAATTGGAGCACACGTGCGCTTTTCCCCACGCGCGGCTTTTTTTCACTCGAGGACGCGCGCCTCGAATAGGACATCGATAGGACGCATTATTATCATTATTATCGCCGTAGTACATAACCATTATTATTCTTATTATTGATATATTACGATACTGAACAAAAATAAGATGAGCAACTCTAACACTTCGTACTATAATTATAAACCATTAAATTCGTAAATTCGAGTCTGTAGTAGTTTGCGCGAATTGTTGGTAGCCTTCGTTTTCACCTTGAGGACAATGTGGGAATTTATTTTTTCTTGTGGTGTATTTTTGTTCGAATTTATTATTTTATATGGATGACGCACGTATCAATTAGAAAGAGGCAATTTTCGATTCCTAAGGTCAATTTTGTGTAACTCACAGTTTGAACAAATGTATGACATTATTGAATAAGAAATTTTTTAGTGTCAAGGAAATGAAGGATGCTATGATATTTGGTTAATTATATCTGCATATTCCGAGAATAAAGGAAAAAACGCAGAGAAACGATGAAAGTAGTTTCTTGTAAATTCGATACATTCTGTACTCGTTAACGTGCATTTACGGAGATTTCCGAAAAATTTTTACCCAACTTTTTTATATAAAATGTTTTTACAAAATGACGAGTAAAATTTTGTGTCTTCCCATCGACTGTTTAAGATGTTTAACGAGATTCGACTTATTTTTCCCTCGAAAAATTTTTGTAATTATTAATTCTTATATAAGATACTCTTCGAGTTTGTTTTCTAATCGATACATTTATTTTTAATATCTTTGAGTATTATAGTAAGTGATTGTACCATTATAAGAACCGTGATTATCGATAAGAAATTAATTCTCGTAAAGCAAAATAATCTGTTAGAAAAGTATAGCGTGTTGAATGTAAGCACATTATTAGTTTGTATTATTTATTAGAAACCTTTCGAAATTATCCGATTAAAAAAATCAAAGTGGCTAAAAGGATTTCTAAGTAATATATAGATATACGTTAATGCACTTTGCAGATTTTTAGCTATTGTTTTCTCTGTTATTTAGCTTAGTAAGTGATTTTAATTTACAAGCCGTATGTAGTTTGAACGGTAGTAAGTCATTAAAATTATACCATCGGTGATATTTGCAGTTTATATTATTTATTGATGAAAAAGAACAGCCTTGATAAATTTTAAAACAAACTGGGTACTGCGAATATGTAAGAAAGCAAAATGAACAAACTCTTTCCGATAATACATTTCGACAATTCAAAACTGCCAAGAAGAAAGAAAAATTATCGAAAATTCTTGACGTCGAGCGAATCGTCGCTTAAAGTATTGCCGAGAACCAAAGACAATTATAAAAAGATATTGAGATACTCCTGTACATTTTGTAGAATCGTGCAAAAAAAGTGGAAGTTTAACCGATATATATTATAATATCTAAGTAAATAATAATACGATGTATATCTGTACCATTGCTATTGCAACTCCGAGGATTAATTATTCATAATACGAAAAAAATCGTGTTTTCCTTCAGACTAAGAAAAAGCAAGAATGAAAACAATTATATATGATTGTGATAAAAGAACAGAGTACGACAGGAGTGTAAAATAATTGAAAGATTATTTTCTGTGATCACGCGAGTTTCCTCGAGCTGAGACAAACGACACAGAGACAAAGTGTTCAACTCCGTAGGAAATAGGAAAGAAGGAAAATATAAAATGAAAAATTGAGCACGACAAAAACAATAGTCTTTTTCCTCCCGCATTTTATCGAAACTTCCGAGATCGCATCAAGAGAACTGAATGTAAGACTTTGTAGATTAAATATATTGTAAATCACGTTGTAGCGACATATTTTATTCGATGGACTTGGTAATTTTTCGAAATTCGAATGGGCACGATGAAATTTTCAATCTTTTTCTATATCTGTAAAAATAAAATATACCCGCGTTACCGAAAGTAAACCAAATGGAACTTATTATAATAAAAACAGTGTAAAACAAAGGAAAGTTTTATTACAGCACTTTAATAGTGTTGATATGTCAAATTCCTATTATCTCTCTATACATCTCTTGTATACGCGCACAAATAAATTTTCTCAAGTTTGCCTGTATTTCGATCGCTATTTTCTAGTACAAATGTGTGGCGAATGGAGTTTTTTCAAGCAATTAATACAATTATAAAACAAAGTCTTGATGTAATGATCGCCCCTTTCGAATATTGCGATTCACAATTATTGTAACGACGTACAAGAGAGTTGAATTATTATAAATGAGTCAAGAGTCCACGCGCATGTAAATGAAAATGATATAAAATATGTATTAGAAAAAAGTCTGAGATGTAAAGCTTGGAAATATACACTAACTATTGATAAAGATTTAGGTCTTTTTCTTGTACCCCTCAACAATACATTTTAAGTGAATAAAACTTATTAATTTTTAAGTTTCATCAATTATGTTTAAATAAAACTAATAAAATTTTGCCTTAATTATCCTTTATTAATTTGAATTATCAATTTAAAAAATTCCACAACTAAGTTTTTTTAAATTATTTCGCAAGATAAATATTTCATCCACAACCGATCACCGATAATACAGAAACCCAACCAACCAACCGCGAGCTGCGCTGACGTGGTACGCGACACATCGCAGATGTCGCATCACCTTCGGCGCAGCAGGTCCGTTCAAAATGTCAAAATACTGAGTCCTAAGCGTTGAAAAACCAAGTGGCCACGATGGACGGCAACAGAATGAATCCCGGGGACCAACAGTTTATAGACTTCCAGGACTTTCCGAACATGAATACCGCTAGCTCGGCGCAGGTGCACGTGGATCTTGGCACTCCTAACCAGAATCAGCGGATCTTCGGGCAAATGCATCCTGATTCTACGGGCGACATGATGCAGGACCTCCAGGGTTTTCCTGGCCAGAAAAATGGTAAATACATTGGAGGATGTGCTTTGATGTTGATTAAATAGTTTTTTTTGTTTGGTTTTGGAGGTTTTTAATTGATTTTTGAAGTAGGATAGAGAATTGTTATTGAATTTTAAGGTTAGGATTGGTAGTGTTTCTTTAGCGTTTGTTTCCTTTAATGAAAGTTTATTTTTTAGGAAACACTGAAAGGAGTTTTTGGACTGTCGAGTACTACCAGAAGTTTTTTAATGTAAATACAAATGACGTTGTAGAGAGGTTAAAAAGGTCTATGATACCTCACGGAGTGGATAATTATTTAATATCGCACATAAGGCCAAACCCAGATCTATATGGTCCATTCTGGGTCTGTGTAACTCTAGTATTTGCTATAGCTATAAGTGGAAATATTGCTAATTACTTTGCACATAGTGGTAGTTATCATTGGAAGTATGAATTTCAAATTGTTTCATACGCTGCCACTTGTATATTTTTGTATGCTTGGTTGTTGCCTCTTGTACTTTGGGGTGCACTCAAGTGGTCTAAAGCTCAAGATGGAAATACAGACCATGAATTAATTGAGGTAATTAAAATTAATGTAAAATGCTTATATGCAAAGCTAAGAGCAGCAAATAGTTACCTTAGACTAAAAATTGATCTTTTATTAAACTATATGGTAGAAATTTCAAATGTCTAGTGATTATTTATGCTCTAAACTCTTCATGTATTTTAGAAAATAGTATGTTCATTTTTTGGCATTTTATTTACAATATTAATGTTATTTTATAGTCTAATACCGATATTGGCCTTCTGGAAATTCTATGTTTATATGGATATTCTCTTACAATCTACATTCCTGTAGCATTTTTGTGGACGATACAGATAAGCTTATGGAAGTGGTCTCTGGTAATAGTTGCTACAGTTTTATCGGGTGGTGTTTTAATAAGATCACTCTCGCCCATTATCCCAGGTGAATATAAATATATTGTGAACATCTTTATTAAAACACTATGTCAACTATTCATTCTCTATTTTTCTTTTAGGAAAGCAAAAGCTAATATACGTAGCTATTATTTTAGGAATGCATTTAGTGCTTGCTGCAGGATTCATGTTATACTTTTTCCCTATGTCATCGCCACAAAATCATCCTGATTTAATTTCCACCACAACTACAACTACAACTACAACTACAACTATTGCACCTGCAGTTAAAATAACTCCTCTCAGTGTTACTTCCAAATCAGGATGAGTTATTCAAAAATAACTCACAATTGGAAAAAAGGCTGATTAGTCTGTAAATGTGAAACATTATCCCTTCAGCCCTTTTTTTTCTAATATGGTATTGTAATTATTACTTATAATATAACTTTGCCACAAGTGATATATAAATAATAGATATAAGTGACAAGTTTCTATCTGTGAGAAAGTAAATCTTTTATTAATTCTTTAAAGCTATATTATACAATACACATTAAAGAAAATTATATTATACACATTTTTATTTATTTATCTGAAAGAATAAATTTTTGATGTTAAAACTTATTTCTGCTAACCTCTAATATTTCTAATTAAACCATAATTAAGACTTTATTTTTGACTCATAATATATTAATATCTTTACAGTTATCAATATATTTTTTGATATTTATTTAATTCAAAATAATAATAAAAAATGGAGAAATTTTAGCACAAATAATTACACCATTAAACATTGGTTGCATTTCAGGGATTATGTATTTCAATAATATGTGCAAGTTTACATAAAATTATAAAATTTAGTGTTTTTTTCACAAGAGATAAAAAAAAAAAGGAAAATTGCATATTATAAATTGTTGACAGAATTAGATTTTTTGAGTAGTTGAATAAAACCTGTTTTTACTTTACTACAGGCTCTCAAAAATTAGATACACCCCGTCAAAATATTATTACAGAAATCACAGCAGAGTTTCAATAAAAAAGCCATTTCTTTTTACCTCGCGTAAAATAAGCATAAACTCAACACCATTCAAGCATTACACCCGTTCCTTATTACAGCTCAGCGCCAGGAAACTTTCATTACCAAATCGTTCTTCCAGCTGAAAAATCGAAGGAATTAAAAGGGCTCTAGAGCGTCAATCTCAGAAAGGCTGAAACATTCAATCCTCGTCATCGCGCTCCTTCCGTCAACTTTAAGACCGTCGTCAGTGCTCTTCGCTAATTGAAGTGTCGCTCGCTCGGCGCATCGACAAGTCGTCGGGCGCGCGTCGCCTCGCCGGGGGTAAATATGATTATTTCCCCGTTAATTAGAATGTTTACTCGGTAATTTCGCCCCGGCTGTTAGCGGGTAATTTAATTTGATCCCTGCAGTCTATTAGAGCCGACGCCGCCTACGGGGAATTTCGCTCTCCGGCGCAGCTGCGAGCAGCGAGGGACTTTCTTGAAAGGCGATTTTCCGCCTCCCTTTTACGAGGCCTTCTTTTTCCTCGGAGTTGCCCTCTCGTCGTTCGCGGAGTTAGTTCGAGAAGAAAAGAGACTCTAGCCGAAGCGGCGATTGAAACAAGCGATCAAATGAAGGCCCGACAACCCTTTTATATACATGTAAGCGCGCGCGGCTGTCGGGCTCTGTGGAGCCGTCTGCGCGCGCGCGCGCGAGCTTGTTTTGTGTTTTTATCTTGTAAATTTAAAGTTTTACGATTGCGAAGTAAAGCCCGGAGTTACGGGACTGTCGCTGATGCCGAGCGCGCGCGCGCGCCTTGCCTCTTTTTATTGTTCTCGTTTTATAGCGGCGATACGCTTTATTTTTTGTCTTTTCTTTGAATGACTAAATTTTGATCGGTCTTGCTTTTACAAGAGACAATGTCAATTGGAGTCGATAGAAAAAATTTTGTGAAAGCTGCTTTTCAATTAGTAGAATTTTATATTTTCCACGTCTATACTCTGATTATTTAATTAAAATTTAAGCACGTGTTAGTGTAACTGTTAATTTTTATAATTTGATCGTTAAACCCGAACACCTAGAAAAAACTGTCGCCAAGTTCTTAAAAGAACACTTTTTTTAATATCAGAACTGATAAACTTCTTAATGTTGTTCTTTTGAACTTCCAAAGAATCGGTGGAAATATGCATACGCATATAAGTACATGAGTGCATTTGATTTTTTAGGTACTCGAAAACTTCTCTAGCTACTTGGAAAATCAAGGTACTCCCTTCAATCAAGCCAGTCTCGATTGCTATATTTAAATTTTCTATTGCATTGAGTATTTAATTTATTGAAAAATTGCAATTTTACACAATTCAATAATTTAGACTTATAATTACTACAAGTAGTTCAATTATTCCAACTGTAAATATTTCGATTTTTTCAATTGTCAAGATAACTTTTAAATTCAACAACTCGATTTTTCGTTTACTAGTATCCTGTATATTATTCAAGCTTTTATTTAATCATCCATAAATAATTAATTATCTTCGTTTAACATTACAGTAATAGAACGTAAATTAAGAAATAACGTTTTAACTGCTTAAGTGCATCCAATAATTATTCTTCTTCAAAAACCATCGAAAATCAATTAAATTTCCTCTTCTGAATTTATACTCTTGAAAGCAATGTAACGGATTACACTTTGAAACTCCACTTAAATTATCTCTATGTCAAAAATGTAATTCCACTGAATTTCGACTGGATTCTCTCATTCGTTTCCGAATAATTGCAATTTCTGTAACGCAAGAGTAAAATTTCGTAAAATTGAAATTGCTGTTTCAACGTTGGAATGTAGTATATTGCAAACTATAATAAAAAAGGTTATTGCTTCTTAAATTTTGAGAAACGGAGAAAATCTTAAAATCTCTAAAATATAAAAAAAACTATAATTTGAAAAAAAAATTTTTAATTAAGATTAAAAAGTTTGTTTAAGAAAATGATTGAACAAATTAAATTACCTGTATATTGTAAATCTAATTAACCATATAACCGGAAATTACGGAAGAATACATTTTATCACTGGATAGATAATATCGATAGCTTTATAAGTTGTAATTCATTTACCAATTTCTTAAGCGGATTTACTTCTCAGTATGAATAATTCTTGAAAGCAACATATAGGTAGATGCCAAAGCCCCAAAATCAGCGGGTATAATGTAGATAATTAATTATTTATAAAAATTTCAATCAATAGTTTATTTAAAGTAGGCATAAGACTAGCAATTATCAGTTCATTGCATTTCAGTATCATTGGCGAATCACACTCCAGGGCAACGGAATTGCGCAGTTAAAATGTAAATAAATAAGCAGGTCCAAATTTAGCTGATTTTTATTTCTTTAAATTCTAACCACCATAACTTACAATAAACTTAATATTTTTCAATTTTAAAAGAACAACAAATTAAAGCTCTTTTGCAATACCAAGTTTTATTTTTCTTTTTAAAAATTTCGGTATTTGCCCTAACATATTGGCCTATCTAAATAAATACATATACAATTTGATAGCTTAGATTTAATAAGAGTATATTGTTAAATAGGAGAAAACGTCATTAAAATCCCAATTACCTTGTTTAAAAAAATTATTTATGTTAAAATGTCGGCAATGACGGTAAGATCAAATTTTAATATTGATATTTTTCTGCCTATCATTTTTTAAACAAAATCAGTGGAGCTTTTCTAAAAATCGGAGAAAGTCAGCTTCTAGTAATATATCCAATCTTTATAATTAAATTTTGCAACTGATCTAATTTATATTTTCGAGATAATTTTTGGGTTCCCGTAAAATATTCCATAGAGAAATCTGCTCTACCCTTTCTCATCGCCTTAGTGTCGGTTCATGAAATTATAATACAAGAATCTTTGTATTTTAGTTAAACAACTTTGAAAAAGTTTCAGACAGATCCATGACCAGGTGTTCTTATTTGTCTTGCGGTTACAGTTCATTTAAGTATTTTGACTGGCTTAATAAAAAAAATTAGGAAGTTTTTTTTCTTCAAAAAGTAGCAGATTGTTAGTTATTAACAAATTTCGTAAATAAATGATAAAATTCAATTTTTCGTTTTGAAGTTTTTTATCTTTTACTTCGATATATAGTTGCACACATTTTTAATGCAGATGGCTCAAATTGTTCGTTAAGATTGAATTTTCTAAAATGTTTGATATCGACTGTAAATGTACAATTCGTGAATCGCGTTAAGTTTGGTACTAATTATTATAATAAAAAAATATATTCATGTTAAAATTATGCCTTACAAAAGAGTTAGATTTAGCTTATCAGAATACTAAAACGAAAAGAAATTAAAATCCTGTGGTAATTTTTTTTCAACACCTTGGATAAAAGTACCATATCTCCTGGCGCCGGAAATTGAATGTGGCACTTTTACTCTAGGTGTTGCAAAATATAGTATATGCAACAGTAAGGCAAATTGTCGAGTCCATAGCACGTGTAAATTGCCACCCGAGCCGAAGACGAGGCACCGCGTGGCACAATATACAATTAATATTACCAATTGAGAGGATTGAGAAATTTTACTGTAGTTTATTTATTTAATAATATTTACATAATCGCGTGGAAAATATAATTAATTATTTATGTATTATTTATGTATTATTTATTGACTATCAACCGATTCAATTTTAAAATGAAATTTTTAACTGAAAACAAAGTTAGTTTTATAAATTCACTAATAATTATATTATTAAAAGTATCACGTTAATTACAATTTAAACTACAAATTGCAATGTAAGGCAAACAAAAACACAAGAAATCTTCACCATACAAATTTCAATATTTCCAAAACAAAGAGAAGCATGCGCGAATCGCCATTAAATAGCGCTACATCTCCCACCGCGAAATATTTAAAAATACTCAGGCTATAGTTCAGTCGCGTAATAAAACGGTGCAAAAATTGGGATCAAAGTTTATTTTTCCCTTTAGTGATTATTTTCGACTTTCTTAAGTTTTCTCGCTGCATTTTGCACTATTCAGTTATTCGGACTGCTGGGTTTAAGTGAATTATTCTGTAACCGTAAAAGATACGGAAACAATACGTTGGACGAGAAGCTAAGCCAACAGTTCTAGCTTAAGCTATAGCTTTAGATAGAACACGTGGACATCTTAAGTTGTAATTTACCGACCTTAGGATCCTGAACAAAGCTCGTATGGAATCATATTTAAAAAATTAGCGACACTTAGGACGCGCATAGATTAGAACTAGAGTGAGCAGATCATAGGTCTTAATTGAGAAAGCATAATAAATTATGATGAAAGGATGGATAGTACTTTTCTTGCAATAACATAAATTTCTGAAAAAATTTTGAAAAATTTTATCTGATTTCTCAGTAATGATGTAACATAGGCAACAATACATAAAAAAATAAATGAAACTTTAAAGCAAACATTTAACGAAAACCTAATAACTGTTATTGAAGTAAATGTATCCTAATCTATAGTTTGTGATTATAAACTAGTTCCTGGTTCAAGAAAATTTTTTTTCCATAAACGTAGTATTGTTACAAATAAAACCTAATGCTGAATTTTTAGAAGATATACTTATGAAGAGCTCAGAGCCAAAAGGAGCCAAGTCCATTTTGGAAAACGGTTTTTTTTAACGAAGAAAGGTCTATGTTTCTGAAATTTCATCATTACAGACTTAGTCTTGAATTCTGTAATATATTTAATTGATCGAAGTTTATTGGTTTTATATATGCATAGATATACTGTAATTGAAAAAGTCCAAAAATTAGAAAATTTTGAAAGAGTATATCTAAACAATATAGACAAATAATGATATATAAATTTAATTTTATAATAAATTTATACACTCGAAACTGAAAAGTGCGAAATCTGGAAGTAAAAAGTTTAAAACCTACATTTTAATCTTTATAGAAGTTTAAAATGTAAGTTTTAATCCTTAAAGTAACGTTCAGGAGTAAATGTATAGGTTCTAAATCAATATTGTACCATTATTGCATCAATTATTTGCCTCAGCAATATATTATAGATATTACAGCAACATAACTGTAACAATATTATAT
>JAPYZA010002746.1:0-28754 GCA_030522685.1 Eupelmus azureus | reverse complement strand
GTCGTTTTCAAGAAAATCGCCAAGCCGCACGAATGAACTTTCTTGATGGTGGGTATCGCTCGAGGATGTGTGGGTATAGTACAATGCTGGACGATGACCAGTATTGGGTTGTTATTGAAACGCGTAGATAAGGAATTATATGTGAAATTTAAATTGCATTGTTTCGGAACTTTTTGATATCCATTTGATTAGTATTACAGTTTTTAATGTAGGAATGCTTCTTTTGTATTATATTGTTCTTATTACATAAATAAAATTCTTTGAAATGTCATATGATATTATTTTAATGAAATTTATTAAGGGATCATTTTACTATGCTAATTTTAGAAATCAATCTATTTTATATTTTCTAAAATATGTGTGAATTCTTACATCAAAGTTACAGTTGATTAGGTGTTACTATGACATTTTATATTTTTTCGGAAAAAATGTAAAAGCTTTAAAACAATAGTTTTTTCATCAAACGTTGCATGAGTTTTCAAAAGCGCTATCTTCATGGAATTTTGGTCACACATTGCTAAAATCTGCAGTTTGTGTTGAAACTAACATCAAATCAGAATTTGGTTTCTGACTATTGTTTTGCTTGCAAAAACCAGTGAAAAAATATCACTTCTTTGTTGTTTTTTGTAAGAGTCTACTTCTTTGTTATTAACGATGAATAATTATAATTCTAGTTCCAAAGCCATAGTCATACTAAAAGTAAAACTATTTTATATTTTGGTTTAGATAATCCTTTACAGAAAAATCATCAACGTAAGTCACTTGCGTACTTTTTGATGAGTTGAGCTTGCCAAATGTTTTTGCTTATAACAATCAATCAAAATAAATAAAATACTTCTTTTTATGTATTATAAAGCTGTATTTTTAAACCCAAAAAGAATTCCATTAATATTTACATTAGTAACATCTGTAGCAGTTCCTATAGATAGCCTATTTTTTGGGATCCCTTGAAGCGCTGAAAATCAAAAATGAATTCCACATCACTGATGTAAATCCTCTCAAACGTACAAACCAACCATTCAAAATAAGCACTTGATCAAAAAAGAAAAAAGACTTCACTAATTGCATTTTCAATTTTCCATCTTCCACGTAGCAATCAGCATCCTCCACGCAAGCAAACACAGAAAGAGAGTAAACGAGAGAGAAAGAAAGAGATTCAACGGTGCCTATCGAGCAAATCAACCATATCTCCCTTACGTGCGTATACCAAGGGTGCATACATTAACGGAATGCGTTTGAAATGCACTTTCCTTTGGCATCTCCGCCGAGCAGCTCGTTGTAATCCAGTGAAAACACGCGCTACGTGAGCGAGACTCCCTCTCGCGCGCACGAAGAAAGCGAGTGCACGCCAGTGCGCGTCTTTATCCAAATCCCCTTTGATCTCGCGCGTTCAAAGATGCGACGGCGGCGGCGCCGGCGTTCCGTCGCTTTTTCCGTATTCGCACGGCAAACACACCAACTCGCGCGAGATTCAGAGGCCGCCGGAGGAGAGCTCGAGGGAAAGCGAAACAGATAGATGTCTAATGCAGGAGAGGAAAAGAAGAGGGAGATAGCCCGGGCCGATTGCCCCCCTACGATTTTCTAAAGCGCGAGCGCGCGCGAAGGAATATCGATGAATCGTTCGGCTTCCGTTATTTTTCCTCTGGGCATGCCTCTGATAAATATTCAATTCTTTGAGGATTCCATTAATATTTGAGTACCTCTCATGCGCATAAGTCACTGATAGAAATACGTTAATTGTTTAGTAAGTCTATGGTAATCGAAATTCATTCACTACATAGATTTCATATCGGGAAAAATATAGACATTTCTTGAGTTCTTCTTAAGCTGATTTTCTCTTATTAGATATCAACATTACTCGAAATTTTCATTATTTTTCTTAAGCCTCGCTCGAGTTTGTTGACCGAATGCTCGAACGCAAGAATATCGATGAATATAAGCCTCAATCTCGTTACTCCTCTTCCAGCAGCGTCAACAATCAATTTATATCCAAAAACTTTGGTGCTCCTCGCACGCCCTCAATTTAAAAGTACCGACAGCAGCAGCAGCGGCGGCAGCCGAGGCCGCCGGCGTAGTCGAGCGGCATTTCAACTTTCGTCGTATATAAAGTTCCCACTCGCGGAATATTCACTAAAATTTCATGAAACGCGGCTTGCGCGAAATGGAATTTACGAACTTAAAAGTGACGCGCCGAGTAAATGGAATAATTTTTCCGCGAGAGCCGTTTTACAGAGCGGCGACCAGAGCGCGCGGCGCGCGCACGCAGGCTCAGCTATATAAATCGGTCAGTGCAATATGCATGCCCCGGCGGCAGCAACCGGGGGATAATGGCGCGGGCTGGTGGGACAAGGCGACGGCGGCCTTCCTCTATACCGCGCTCCGTAAACGAGTGTTGCGGGCTTGTACAAGGCGGAGAGGGTTACAGGAGAGAGAGGGAGAGAGATAGAGGCATAGAGATAGAGAGAGGATGCGGAAGATATAACGGTGTCACGCCGCTCGCGCGCGCCGGAGGATAAAAGCATCATGACTTAGTGATGAAGCTCTCTCCTGCCACCAGCGCCGTCGTCGTCCTCGTCCTTTGGCTTCGTCCTCCTCTCACGGAGCTGTACTACACGACGGCGTCGAAATCAGCCGACGTTCGTTGCAAGTACCTAGCGCACAGCCAGCGTATACAGAATGCCAGAGAGAGAGAGGGAGAGGGAGACAGAGAGTCGTGCTGCTGTACTCTCTACCCCGGTTTTCTCGTGTCGACCGCGCGCTCGGAGATTGATGGATGGAACGAGAGGAGGAGCGGAGCAGCTGTGCCTTTGTGCGAGCCGCCAGCTAGCGGAATCTAATTGACAATGGATTTTGATTGTTTTCCGTGGTTTTCGCGGCTGCGCGCTTTCTTTGTGCAGTCGAAATTTCTTCTTTATTAGTCAACAAAAAAAAAAAAAAAACAAAAAAAAAAAAAAAAAAAAAAAAAAAAAAAAAAAAAAAAAAAAAAAAAAAAAAAAAAAAAAAAAAAAAAAAAAAAAAAAAATAACGTTTTTACAATACATTATTATTCAAAAATGATATGTCATGTAGAGTGCATCAAAGTAACAGTAATTTATTATTCAAAGGCACTCTATTTTATATCGATAAACGAGCTGCTCAGTACACACACACACACACACGGTATATTAGGCGATTCTTTCGAGCAATCCACTTAGCAGTCCATTCACGCGACGATTTTACTAGTAATACGGTATAACGCGCATAACGCGAGTACAATGCTACAGACGGGGGGGCTTCTGCAGGCGCGTTAGTCGACGTCGAGTTATATTAACGAGTCCATTTTCCAGTAGTTCAATATCGAGCCTGATCAGAACGCATTTCAATGTAATTACCTCGTCGCGCAATACGTGCCCCACATTGAGCTCGCTCATGCGCCGCTCAGCAGCACAAGGGAACATTGTTGGAGATCGGCGCGACGCGCGCTTTCCCTCGTTTCGATCGTTTTGCTAGTGCATTCTTTGCTGTCCCCCTCGACTCTCTGCGGCAGAGCCGTTATTGTCGCGAGAAGCAAAGTTTGCAAATTCCTGGAGGTCTGCTGCGCATCAATTTGCGTTTGAATTAACGGGATGTGTTTGTTTTAGAGGGTTCGAATTAGCGACGGTGAAATTAGTGTGGTTTGTTTTGCTGTAATTTTTTATTTTTTATGGATATTGAGTAATAATAAAATGGTGTGAAGGTTGTGAATGATTTTTGACTTAAATCTTGGCTTAATATTTTGGTAATTCTGAATTTTATTTTTTTTTTATAAATTATTGAAATATTTATTCTCCGAAATTTGAATTACATATTTAATAGCTAATATAGCAACTGTAGTTTTGTCATAATCTCATAAAGATGAATGTAAAATTTATAAGGATCTAAAATATTTGATTCTTCTGGCGAAATAAGGAGAAATATTAAATTTCGGTCGACCCCAACGGCCATAAACAATGCATAGCCACCAGAGGCCAATAATCAATACTTCCCTTTAATGCACTGATAAACTCAATTAGATTAGTAAACCAGATAACACTAATGACACAACTAATTAAATCATTTTGTCAGAAAATTATTTTTTAAAATCACTATTCTAAAATAAAATATCCGTGTCCTATAAATTTCACGAGCGTGAAGATCCAAAATTTTTATCAGGCACGTAAATGCATATTTTTTTAAGCAGTCTGCGAGCGTCCAGAAATAAAGCCAGACTTGAAGAATGAACGAGCAACGACCACGTGTGTATATATGCGTGCGCGTTGAGGGGGCAGGGACTAATAAAGAGCGCAGCATGGCGCCTAATAAACTAGCCGGGCTTATAGTCTCTGATCCCTAGGCGTCATCATGGTCGAAAGTTAACGTGCGCCTTCTCCACTGTATTTCTGCTGGCGTACGTCGATCAGCAGTGGGGAGACAGGCAAAATATATGACACGAGAAGAAGGCGCAGTTTGCTATAAATTTTAAAACAAGCGTCGTATATAATTTAAGTCTTTGGCGTGCAGGGTAATTCGAGATAGGGAGGTAATGACAGTCTTAGTACTGGCCGGGGAGACGTTAGGGGATCTTTGACGATAGGCGAATGAAAGAATTTTCAGAAGGCTAATGTAGTATTGAGGAGATATTTTACTTGCTTGTAAGTGGGTCAAATGTTCACGAAGCATTCAGTGCTTCAATGTTTTGAAATATTCATCTCAGATGGGCTATTCTTAAATCAGTGGAATCGATAAATTTGTGTTAATTTGATATATTTTACGAGTGATGAGCGGGGAGATTTATCCAACTTTAACGGAAGTAAAAATGTCAATTACAGTGTGATATGTAATTAAAGCTTTATAAAATACCAATTTTTATACCTTCTTTATTGAAACTTTGGTAAGAAAGATAATGGGATAAGCTGAAAATGGTCACCAATCAGCAAGAGAAAAATGCCTTTTATCAAATTAACAAAAATTAGGTCCCACTTACAATGCATAATTAAAACACTTAAATGACCGGGCAATCATCCACATTTTTCATTAAACAAATAGCACGATTAAACTCACAGTCAGAAAAAATACTTTTAATTAGTAAATACCACATTTAATCGCGCATTTATTATCGACATCTTCTCCGGGACCGCGGCGCGCGAGCTCTCCCGATAAAATCTATAATAGCGCGCGTGTTTCTACAAATTGTAAGGCCATACTTAACGAGACCAATTTCGGATCAATTTCGCTCCATGCATTGAACTTCCGCGTGCGGGCGCGGGTAAAACGGGTAGAACGATCTCTCGGCGTATTTAGCGAGCGCAACTCCCAGCCCCTTCGTAGGGGGGGTAGTAATGGAAACTCTAGAATAATTTCTAGTTATACTTGGGCGAGGAGGGGGGAGCTGTAAGAGCGACTACATACAGCGTGCGCCGACTACGACAGACGACGGTTTCGTGTGCACAAACACACGGTTGCCGGGGTACTGATAGAGCTCCGCGAGAGCGAGTTTCGCGAAAGGGGGGCAGAAAGTGCCGTCAGTGACGCGTGCCCGTGTTTGTTGAGACGCGCATACATTACGGCAGGAGGGGGGGGGGGGGAAGAAACTCAAGGCTTTGGTGAATTTAGATATTTAAGCGCGCATGCGCACGCGCCTCTATGCCTGCCTTATAGTGCATACTTAACGGATTTCTCAACTAAAAGCGACACGTGGTCTGATCTCAATTTGAAATTCATTAAGCGGTGTCGCCTATATACGTTGCGGGCGCACTCGCAGATCAGTTTTAGCGCTTTAGCCATCGATGACTTTGATCCGGCTTTTTGCTGATAGGGAAACTGTCAATTTGCACAGAGAGGCGGGGTATGTTACATGTCAACGACATGAAATGAGAACTCGCGGCGCTGTGACGAGAGAGTCGGGTTCGTAAAAAATAATTTTAATGGCTTTTTGTAAAAATCAATCTTTATTACGTTGAAAGGCATGAAGTGTATAAATATAAATTACAATTCATTTATATCAGTTAATTTTGTCAACGACTGACTAGGATAAGAATTTAAATCAAATATTCTTATCAATATAAAAAACTGAATTGTTCGCTCTTCGCTCCAAAAAGAAAAAAAATATTCCGATACCTTCCGTGAATTTTTGTATAGATTTTCCTCTAACAGATTTGAACTTGTAAACATGCTGAACTTTATTGCAATTCCATGTCGACAAATAAATTCAGTTTACAAAATCTATAGCTTCTATAGAATCTTTTACGTTGTACACAAAAAACATAGTTTCAAAAATCTCCAGAAATACCAACAACGACATTTCTAAAAACGATCACCCTGCAGTAGATGCAAAGTATCTCCAGTCAACATTGGCCTGATCACATTTTACAGCAATAATTTTCACCAAGCGCGTAATACCACACACATTTCACAACTACAATTTAAAAGAAAGAGAGAGAGAGGGGGGGGGGCAGAGATAGAAACGAAGAAAATGGCATCGTGTATCGGCTTGTGTAAGTTTATCGCTCGGAACCGCTAATGTTGCAGTCATGTTCGCAACGCATGTTGATAGTGTTAGCGTACATATAGCTGCTGACATCTGCCACCCACTCACCCCGTTCTCCCGTCTTTGACCAAACAACCGAACCCTGCGGGCTTGCCGTGTGCGCATCTCTCTAATTTTGCTCTCGTCAAAGAACCCAGTTTGGCCTCGTTGATGTCTAGTCGTGCGCAGGTGCACCTGTTCTATTTTTAAACTCTATACAAGTTTGTACGTTTTCCGAACGTTAAAAGAACCTTGAATGTAAAAGTTAAGAAAGATAATTTGGAGTTTAGATGAAAATTAAATAATTCATTTAGACACTAAATACGAATATAACTATGGTCTTAATTATAAGATATATTCTCTTGCTGCTAATTAGAAAAACGTACAAGTTATAT
Source organism: Eupelmus azureus (assembly GCA_030522685.1). NCBI lineage: Eukaryota > Metazoa > Arthropoda > Insecta > Hymenoptera > Eupelmidae > Eupelmus > Eupelmus azureus. The sequence goes on along the minus strand of JAPYZA010002746.1, from coordinate 21,836 downwards.
TTAGAAGATCAGGAACTGAATCAGGCGTCTTGGCGACTTGTTCTCTCATCCTTCCTTTATTGTTAATTTCATATAAATTTAGTACCAATAATTTCACATGTATTTTGATTTACTAAATAGTAATTGGTTATCTACGTAAATCAATCAGTCATTTTTTTTCTTTCCGAATGCTAGTTCAATGTCTGATTCACAACTGTGAACAAGATTTTAGAAAGAACTTTGATAAGTCAGATTTTCAAACACTTCTGTATAGAAGGTGCAGAATGCCATTTTTGTCTCAAGCCTACTATTATAATGTAATAAAAATGGAAATTTCATCTGTTTTGAATAGGTTAAGGAAGATTCAAAGTTGGTAAAACTTGAAAGTCGATGGGGTGCTAGATCGAGCAATGCAAAGAGCATCAAACAACAAATAAGATCAATATGCTCATTTCCATGAAGCGAAACAAGATACAGTAACTTTTAGAATACAAATCAAAATTCAAGAGACAAAGTTCCTCATGGCAGTACGACTTATCACCCTTATTTTACTATTCGATCATAATTGGAAATGTGATTCTAAATAACTTATTAATTTAATAAATGTTAGTATAGTTTGAAAACTTAAATTTGCGAACAAAGCAAACTGTAAAGACGATCGCATATATCCTTCAATGAGAACAAAGAACAGAACAAGAGCCCTAGCCAGATGAACATAGTTATACGTAAGACCATATCGGACACGTATCGACGTGTCGTTAAACCCAGGGTCCTGATCCTCGTTGGCTCTGGCAGCTGAGTCTCGCGCTGGCGCTGCAGCTCGTATAATACAAATTTCGCGGATCCCTCGCACTCCCGAGCAAAGATTTACTCGCTGGGCGGCGGTCCGATGCTCTGCGCGCGATTTGTAAGGCTCAGCAAACCAGGCAGTTCTGCATATTAAACCACCTCCTTTCTCCCTCTCATCCTTTGCTTAAAATTTCAGAACGGGAACGAGTTGTGTTGCGCTAAAATATGACGCCTCGTTTGTCAATACAAAGCGAGTTATCCTGGGCTCGTGGGGGGGGGGGGGATTAAAGGTAGCCCGCCGTAGCTAAGGGTGGCTAAATACCGCGGAGCTGAGTAAGTCTAGCTTATAGGAGTGAGTTATTTATGTGCATCTATTAATTTGTGTAACGAAATCCGAAGATGATACTTTATCTGATTGATTGACTTCACTTTTTAGTTTACGGGATGGTTTACTGCATTTCTTTTTCGGTATAGAAGGTAATCATTTTGAAAGCTACTTGAAATGTCTTTTAAACGTATCTTTTGATCTTTAAAAGCACAGCGGTCATCTATGTGAATCCAATATATAAAGATTTTAATTTTTCAAATGGATTTTTTGATGAATTAGGGCAAATTTTGAATATCGATGGGCACATAAAAATTTGTATAATAATCCCTGTGATGGTATTTTATAAAAGTAAAAGAAAGCGAGCAAATTTGTTTTAAATTCACTTTGTAAATTAGTCAGAGGATTTTGAATCGTTCAATCTACATTTTAACGATATAGTATTACAATCAACTTAAAGCTCTAAATTGAAAAATAAAAACGTTTACAACTAATCCGCTTGCATTGTAATGTACTGGTCTTCAATCAAAGTTTTAATTGGCGAAACTGTTGCCATAATATTGAAAGGCTCGTCGTTTCCTTATTTTCCGAACGCTCGAGAGGCCATTCCGCAGCCTGTTATTCAAAGACGCTTTAGACTTCCTCTATCCCTGCACAGTTTCGCTAACTGCCGGTCACTCCTCGTAAATAGTTGGAGCCTTTAAATTTCCTCGCTCGCGAAACGACAATGGCGGTATTCCGCGCGCTCTGTACACCCTCTGCACCCTCTGCAATTCATCCGGAGAGCCCTGATACACGCCCCCGCACCACACGTTGTTCGTTCTCGGTGCCACAAAGAAAAAGAATATAACCAAATGGCTCAACCACTGTTGGCGAAGTAAATTTGCCAGTGGTCGACAATCCTGGCTGTATTACTAGTAACAATGAGAGCGATTGAATTAATTAATTAGATTATGTTAAATAAAGTATTTCCGGAATTACATACACTATTATAATGTTTGGGTTATATGTATGAATTCGATCAAATAATCCTTTTTAGTATTTTTAGTTTCGTGCTTTTTTGTCCTCAAAAGCAGGTGAATAAGTAATACTTTAGTAGTTACTTAAAAAGCAACGGCGATAGAATAATTATGCCTGCTTTCAATTTTTCTTATTACGTATAAAAATATACTATTATTCATATCTGTTTTTTAAAAATATAATATTATAAAAGATTGCATCCATACGTATTCAAACAACAAGTCAGTTTAAATCTTTCTTTATAAAAATACCCCATCAGATATTCGAATAGCAACGACCCCTGCGCATTCCAGTATTAGCTATGTTCTTTCATGGGGTTCGAAAATCATCCAACTTGTAGGTCGTTTACATCCTAGCAAAGCTTCGCATAAACCAAATAGCGCGGTGTCGTATTAAAAATGCAAATGCCATGCCGACGACAACGACGGGTGGCAAAAGAGGGAAGAGAAAAAAAGCGAAAACAAGTCACCCCTCGTCGGCATCATTGCTTACCATCCTCCTTAAGTATATACACTAGCGCGCTCGCTCTTTCTCCCGACAATGTAGTCTCTGCGGAGAAACTATGGTCTATAGAGAGACAGAGAGGGAGAGAGAAAGAGAGAAAGGGACAGAGAGAGAGAGAGAGAGAGAGAGAGAGAGAGAGAGAGAGAGAGTCGCATGCAGATCAGAAGGGAGAAAGGCCCGCATTCTGCAAGCTGCTCACGTAATTCAGTGATGACATCACGCGTGAAGAGCACAAAATATAAAGCCAAGAGGCGAGGGCGGCCCCATGGTGAGAAGGGCAGCCCGCTTTCTCTCTGTGGCATAACGCGCGCGCGCATGGAAATGTATGACCACGTTGTGCCAGGGCTGCCTGCACTTACGCCCTCGTAAAACACCAGCGGCAGGGGGGGGCATCATCGGTAAAATCGAGGCAAAACCTGGAGAGGCAATAAGAGAAACAGAGGGCCGGAGTAGAAAAATATGGCCGCCGCCTGGATTGTAATCTCGATGTAATTTAGCAATGACCGAGCCTGAAACGCGAATCATTGATGGCTCTGGTCATCAAGATGGCCGGACACGATGAATATTGCAAGGGCGAACGGTATAAGTTGGCAGCCCTGCTGTCCCTGCTGTCTCTATTTTTTCCTTTTTAGGATCCTTATAACTGTGTGCGTGACTTCAAGATCGCCCAGCCCGTGGATAAAGCTATACGAAATTTTTATAGCCGTATGAAGGGTCGGCCGAACGGCAGCATTTACCTCTGCGCTCGCTTTGTCGGATTAAAGTTCGGCCAATGGGAAAGGGACAAACAGATATTTTGTAGTAAATAAATAGCGAATGGCGGAACCATGCGACGACTATATCTTTTCCACCGCGTCTTCTTTCTTTGCTTCTTAGGGTGCATTTAAATTCAATAAGAAAAAGCTCTTTCACTCTTGACATTGTTTCTTAAAAGATGGATTCGTTATATAAACAAGGTAAAGGAAGAAATACTATAACGAACGGGATTTTAAAGAAAACGTGCGCCGAGGTTCAAGTGCACTTAAACCAGATCAAAGAGAAATTACGCATTAAGAAAATATGAAAAACGCTTGCCTGGGGTTATTGGAGGAGCTAGCCGGGGTTTCAGGCTTGAAAGTGTAGTTTATTGCAACAAGATTGTACCTTAATTCGAAGATAATTCGTAATATTACGAATTTACTTGACAGTTTTGTTATTTTTACCAAGAAATTGTCTATGCAAAGCACTTTAAGTAATTTTCAAAAATCTTTTCTACTCTGGATCCTGCCGTGAAGACAACAACTTAAGTCAAAATTGAATGCTGCTGATGAGGCTTTTAGTGGCAGGTTTAATAATTAGATATGATTAATCAAGTTATAGTCCATATACAGCTACTATATACTGCTTTGAACATTGGATCCGATAAGGACAGACCATAAAGTATAATATGCAGTTAGTAGCCAGGAGTACAGTGGACGGACATCAGAAAATAGACAAGGTTTGTAACTTTTGAATTAGTCTGTGATGATAATTTCTTATGCTAATGCGTTGGTTAAAAAAGCCATCATAAACCTAATATATTTAATAAAATTAAAAAAAAATACCCTACTTTCTTCTATTTCTTTTTTATCTCTATAATAAAAATTAGCCAGAAAGAGTACTAATCAAATAAAGGTTACTTATATTAATTCTAAAAATTAACATAGTGACGGACAATTAGGCCAGAAAGTATCTATTAAATTAATATATTATAAGTAAATTACTGTTTTGACCATGGTCAAGTAGATATACAAGCAAAATGTTAATTTGGGTACCTCACGATTCACGATACTGTCGGCGCATTACCCCCGAATATGTATACATATACACATAGCAGTAAAGCAGTCGCACACGCTCGGATATTCATTTGGCATTACGATAATGACCAGACGCGTGTACACGTGATTAAGCCGTCCTAAAATGCATCGTCAACCTATTATTAGTAAGTCATAACGTTACCATAAAACAAGCCTCCTCGCGAGTCTTCGCTCAAGACGAACACCGCAAGATTCGTCCAATGTTCGACGATGCACGTATACACGAGGCACGAGGTTCTCCTGCAGCCCTTCTTACACCTTTATCGCAGGTCCAAATCTGGGCAGGGACACGCCTCGGCTAAATTATGAGGGTGTCCTATAATTGGGCTTGCGGTTATTCGGTACTTGCAACAATATCGTTACGCTTACCCCACTCTCCGGTCTTGCGCCAATTTAAGCTGCGCTCGAGCAATAGCGAGAAACCAAGGGGCTAGAGGAGGTAGGGAGGTGGGTCTTGCCCGTGGTGTTAGCGGTCGTATATGAATTGGAAGCCCGAGAAACCGAATACACGGGCATTACTCTTCCCTGGGAAACCGGGAGAGTCTTAATAAAAGCCCGTTGCGTTATTTACGGGACGTCTTAGGGCTGCTACTGCTGTGGGAGGCGAAAGGTCGACACGTAATAAGTAAATATTGTTGCGGCATGAAATTTGACTGTGGTTTGATGTCATAATACATAGCCGGCTGCCTAATAACTTTTTTATGTGCTGTACCTTGTGGGTTTTCCAATAAATTTCTCGTGTTACGCTCAAAGTGATATCTGAGCATTGTCAGAAAAAAATATAAAATTAGTAATATTCAGATAAAGAGTAATAAAATATGTTCTTGCGAGAGATTATTGACTTACTTAGCGATAATCCATCAGTGCTTCATAAAAGATTTTAAAGACATCGGCGTATGGGAAAATAATTTCCTTTTGTAATTTACGGTGCCTCCTGTATGATTTTCTCAACCAGCTTCTTCCATAATCTTTTGCCACCTAATTCCTTCGCGCATCTATCAGACGCATCGCATTTAATGGAAGTCACACACAATAAATCTAGTTAATAACAGATGCCGGATAACGATTCATAACTCTCCATTTAATTTGAAGTATAATCGTTCGCGCTCTCTGTCTCTCATGATCGATTAGATTCCCTTGATAATAGATATAAAGCGAAAACGGAAGAAAGGTGATGGGGAGCTCCCCGATCGACAAGACTTATATACGGGCAGGCGATATAACGCTCGAGACGACGAAAGCGATTTCTCGAAGGTATAGATACATACACACGCAGAGCCTAGGGCCAAAGTGAAAAACGCATACACGAGGGCAGCCCGGCGTCGGACGTAATCCATTTTTCATCGCCGTCTAACTCCTCTCCTCCCCTTCTCTCTCATTCCCCCCTCTCTCTCTCTCTTTCTCTCGACTTTTGCCGACACGTACGAAATTTTTCGCGCATCATATCCTACATAAACCGGTTTATTAAACAGTCACGATGCCGTCATCCTGCAGCGCGTGCACCATATATATTTATTTCGCGCGAATGCATGTAGTGCACGCGCGAAAAAGAAGCAAGAGGTGGGATTAGCGAGTCTCCGCATCTCTCTCCCTCCCTCTCTCTCTCTCTCTCTCTCTCTCTCTCTCTCTCTCTCGTTCTGAGTGACTGACGTGAAACGCGAAGCTCTTAATCCTTTGGGACCCTGGACCGACGCGTAGTTTTCTCTGGCGATGATCGACGAACACGCTCGGCCCGCTGGAAATAGAGGCGCACACGTACAGCCAGCACACAGCGGCTCTGTGATATTGTGTGTCCGACACAAGCTGTCGAGATTTTAATCTCGTTAATGACCTTATGTGTTCGGGGGCTCGTGCCGGTGATGAGCTGGAACGAGAGTGGAAGGGAGAAAGAGTGTTGACAAGCTAATAAAAAACCGTGACTTGACGGCTCTTTTCTCATCGCGTTTGCATATGTTGCTGCCGCTGACGCTATGCCGTTCTTGTTATTTTGCCTGCAGTGCACTATTTTTCTTCAAAATAGAGAATGTGTCACGGGGAGTGACAATACTAATTTTTATGCAAAAACCGAGAAAAATGCGCGTAATTGAGAAATGCAGAGAGGAGAAAAACATTATTTCAAATAGTTGGATAACGTGAAAATAATGTTTGCTTATCTTCCGACGTATTGCCATGGAAAATAGAGTCGACTAATTAATGATTATACCTTGGGAGTAGAGAGTTTAAAAAAGAATGGCTGCGGCTAATTGCAGCTAATATATCAGTGACCCATTTTTCAGAAAAGTGAACAGTATTGTTCTCCAATAGTTTTAAAACTGGAAAAAAGGGCTTCTTATCAGAGAATAACTTTTAACCTTGTATATCGCGGAAGCGCTTCCACGTTAATAATTGTCTGGGGAATCACGATCTTCGACTACGGTTACCGTCTACTTCGTATCGAATTTTGGAGAGAAGGCGGCGGCTGCGTCGGCGCCGTTGGTGGCTGCTGCGTCGTTATCAGTATCGTATTTCTGAGCAGAATTTCCCCAACATCAATAACCGGAAGTAATAATGGCTCCTCATGAATTACTTCATTCTGCAGGCAGAGTAGCTCGCAAGCTATCAATAATATTATATCTCCGCTCCGGCTAGTAAATACTCCAACTTCCAAGTAAGGCTGCAGCGCTGGTGTTAGCTTTATATTGGACGTAAAGCACATAAGTATTCGGAAAGTGAGTTTATTCTTCGCTTGCAAAGTTCAAAATTTCTTTTGGACAATAAAATATTGGAGAGGTGCAGCGTAACATCTTATTAAATGTACAATGAATTGCGACTGTACGAATTCGTGCCCAGACACAAAATCGAAAGATTACAAATGCTTTTATCGTTTATATTGTTTCCTCTTGTTGAGTCACTTGTTATAGTGGAAAAATAATGTTTTTCCTCCAGAGCTGAGTAAGATATTCTATTTTCTTTATATAAAATTGGTTTGGAAAAATCTTCAAAAATTAAACGAAGTAAATTGTTGACTAGGTTTTAATATAGAGTCGGACATTGTTTGAAAGTTTTTCAACGAGCATCGAAACTTGACACGACAGAGGCGGTTTTTATGTAATTAGGCTTCTCTGGTGAGACTTTGCAGTATAGATCTTCGATAGCATCGACCAACGTCTCTCGTTCTACCTTTTTAACCCTCCCTTTTTACCCACAGTCCTCGTGACCTTACGAACAAACAGAACGTTTTCGGTTTATTTTATCAAATTAATCGTGCCCTCGTGTTCGTTCCTTTCGTCTATTATCAAGATGCTTATAAAACAATGGGAATAAATTTATAGCGAGTAGCATGAGGTATTCCCCTCTAAAATAAACAAACCGTAATACAGAAAATTTATCACCTATACTTCGGCCATGTTTTCTTGAAGCAGATCGACCTTATTTTTGTCATGAAAATGTATTAGACTTTAACAGTAACTGATAAAGTAAATTTAAGAGCAGTCAAATTATATATACAATTTATAAATTATATAAATTTACTCAATATCTCAAAATAAAAGAATGCTAAGCTGCTGATCTAATTTGAATAAAATATTTTCTAAAAATAAAGTATAAGCTTCCATAATCTCATTGTTGATTTACGAACGATAATCTATAGATCTATATCGATAAAAGTATTAATTCTTTATTGTCAAAAGTATCCCTTGCACTTTAAAATCGAACATAAAGTCAGCCCTTTTCAGCCGTTATAAAAATACTTGATTACTCGAGTACATTAAACAAATTAAAGTTAATTTGTTGAATGGCCTTTCGATACAATTATATATAGTCATGCCTTTCAAGTTTCTAATGATTGTTGCATACGAGAACGCCATTATACCTTTGTTAATTTGGGTCAGTCGTTAACGATTTACGAGCATTATATTGCCAAAGGCGCAAAATCACCCAAAATTGCGTTCTCGTTAAACAAATTAATTTTTAATTACTTATTATACATACAAATAATCGAGACAAGATTTGGCAACATGAAGACAAAACCCAGAAAAATCTGGCACCTTTATCACCTTGCTCAGGGTAAACACAATTTCGGCGTATATACACGCAAAGCATTATTCGGCTAAAGTCCGGGCGCTCCGATTGCATTAAATTGATCGACGATACTTATTGACTGATCGTGTTACCCCACTTCTGCAGCCACACTGTCGCCTACACACACTGGTGGCCGTATCGCTGTCATAGATCTCGTTACAAGAGCTTTATAAACCTTTATAAACAGAAAGGAAGGGAAGAGAGAGAGAGAGAGAGAGAGAGAGAGAGAGAGAGAGAGAGAAGGCAAGCTCAACTTGTAAATACAGGGCGCCAGGTAAACGTCATTATACTTTTATTTCGTTAGGGTAAATAAGGGTGTAAACGAGAAAGAAGAGGAAGGAGAGAGAGATCAATATCGTGCTTAATTTATAATGTTCGGACGCAACAGACAAGCTGCAGGGGGCAGTATTATTTTGAGCATGCGTTAATCATCGCTAGCTTACAAGGCAGCCTTCCCTGAAATTAAACACTTTTTTTAATGTACGTCGGGTAGAATAGTATCTCGCTATCTATTCCTGTGACTAATGGAGCATGTTTAGCGAAGTATGTATAAGTCATATGCGGGTTATTTTTAGCTAAAAAACTGGAACTGTGAAAGAGAAAGTAAAAAGTAGTAGAATTATTGCAATTGAAAGGTAACTTAGAATAAATGATTTCCAAGAGAAAATTCTGATGTATGACAAATCAAATAACATATCATTAATCTTTTTCTCATTACGCTTGATGGATTTACAGTGTTTAAGGACTTTACTCATGCAGGATGCTGTCACATTTCACTTATAATTATTCGTAATCTCTTTCACTGTCAAATGTCATTTGTTTCAAAATGTACGACGACGTATTTATATTCACATCGAATACTGGCTTCATCATTATTCTGATAACTTACATAACATTCAACTCAACAAATTTTTGCGCATAATATTGGAAATTTCATGCTCAAACTTTCCTCGTCGATCAAACGCACCATAAAACAGTAAATGCCATATCGCATCAACCTAGATCTTGATTCTGATCCAATGTTGCCTCAGCCTATCAAGAGCCTCCACATCGGGGCGCAGCTAATTCTTCAACGGGAAATTACGAAACCCCAAGCATCGTGGCAGCGTTACACAACTCGGCGCGTACTTCCTGCAGGCTGCTGGCGAAGCTGAATTATCGGCGATCGACTTCCTCCGCACAGCTGGCGCTGCTCTCCTCCGCAGTGCAAGAGCCCCGCGCGTTCGGGAGGATGGCGCCGGCTTGATTAGATTAAGGCACTCTCCCTCTCCCTTCGCCCTCCCTCGCGTACACATACCGCGTGCACACATCGAAGCGCGCGATATGTGCAGAGGACGAAGGCCCGAAGTGTGCCGGCGAGCCAATATATACGCTCCTGCGATCGCGGACATTACCTCTGGCGGAATTGGGGGATGAGGGATTCGAGCGCGGAGGAGCGTGCACCCCGGCTCTTAGGACTGGGGTGTGTAACACACTCTTGCGTGCCGATGATTGCATGGTTCCAGGGCGTTCTAACGTGAGAGCGGCCCTCTAATGCCATTATAATCTTGTGGACCAGCTCTGGCTCTGTGTACGTGGCTGTCTCTGTACGTACTCTCGCTCCCGGGAGGATTACGAAACCGTCAATCGCATGTCCTAATCAGGGCTAATGTCCGCGCTCAGCCGGCCGAAGACTACTGCAGAGAGAGAGGGAGTGAGAGAGGGGGGGGGGTGGAAGAGAGTTTTCGGGCCACTGGTCCGGACACGACTCATTGGCCAGAGTGCACCTGCGTATGTACGCGGGAGTGCGCACTTATAGGGATGATTTTCAGCCCCGCACGTGAGCTATGTAGGTCTATACGACTGGACAACCGACTCGTTTTCCAAGTTTATTGGTTGAGTGCCTCGGAATTGTTTATTGCTGGGTAATGAGAGCCGTGGCTTATTTCTTCAGCAGTTGGAGTATTCATTACAAGTATAGATGAAAATTCATTCAAGATCATGATCCATTGCATGGACCCTTCGGAATCGTAATGGAAAAATTATATCTTGAATAAGAGCCAATTTATGTATGATTGATCTATTCGCTGTGTGATCGTGGCTGCTATGAATTCATATATCTAAAGTCTTGCAGATAATTATATCTGGATGGTTAATGATGGGAGAATTCTGACATATCTCAACGTGAGCACGAATGAAAAGAAGTATAAACAGAAAAACATGTATTCATTTATGGAAAAACTGACGTAGATTAATGAAAATATATCATTCTGCTTAATTGAAGTATTCAAAATGTGTAGCACTAAGTGATGTACTGGGGAAAACACATTGCGACCCAGTTCTCATACGTGACGTTGTTTTAACATAATGACCACACGTAAATTAAAGGCTGTACAAATTTTCTTCTTGAGAATGGTACCATTTTCTTTATATCCTCATATAAAAAGGTACTTTAAATTAACAAATTTATAATTTAACCGGAAGCTTAAATAAATAAATTTCAAATAAAAAGCAAGCAAGCAGAATAAAGTGTAGTAGCTGAAATCGTAAAGAGAACATCCTGATAAATAATAAACGCTGAATTCCATCGAAGCTTATTTCTAGCCATTACAACTTAGCTTGCATTATTAACACTTACCACACACGCGCGTAGCTGCACAGACAGAAAACAAATTAAAACAAAAGGAGAAAAGGAAGCAAGCGCGAGGAAAAAAGAAAAATGCATCCGATATTGCGCTACTCCTTTTCGCTTTTACGATACGGTTGGCTACGCGCTAAGCCGCGATCGACAGTATAAAATATAAATTTCGCGGAGCGCGAGATAAATCCATGGTGTTCGGGCGCACAGGTACGTGACGCCTCGAAGCACGAGATATTTTCTCCTCGTTGCAGGGATCGAATCGGGTTTGTTAAAAGCCCCGTGGGGCCGGCGCCGCGGCAGAGTTAAAATAAATCCAGACTAGTGCCGGATATGTGTGCGGCTCGAGCGCAAAAATACAGATATGGCATCGATGTGACCTTAAAGCTAAATAAAACAAATAATCGCAGTCGAAGAGAAAGAGAAACAAGAAGAGAGAAAAGCTGGAGAAGTGGAGGTGGTAGTACTAAGAGAGTTCGTATAGATACGGGGATAGGGAGCGAGCAATCGATAGAAGGTACAAAGAGGAAAAAGGAGAAAGCGAAAGAGTAGAAGTTCTTTGGATTAAATTCTTTAGAGGGAAGTTTAAAGTATCGCGGTCATTGCTAGCGAAGCCATTTATCGAAGTTTAGTGAAGATAGACGATTTTCCAGAGTATTTTTTAACAAAGTTATGTTGCAATTTTGTATCGTCTTCCATTTATTTAAAAGTTCAATTTGGAAATTCAATTTTAAAAATTTAGTCTGTTAATGATTAGAAATCCGTATTGGAATATGAATAATCGTTAATCGATTAATGCAATACATTGTAAGGATTATCGACATTATTTTTTTTTTATTTGTAAAGTCAAATTACTAACGGAAATGTAGTCAATCTTTTATGTTCAGTCTTTTAAACAAATAAAGGTGTGGCTATACCAGCATAAACAAAGGTTTTTATTTCTTTATAAACCCTTTATAGTATGTAAAATATTTTATTTCGAATAAGGGAATATAAATAAATGAAAAGAACTCACTCAAATTCGAGAAAATTTCTCATTCAATAATAAGAAGTTAGCTATCTCTATTTTATTTATTTAAATGCTATAAATTTAGAGCCTCAAAATTTTGAATCACATATTTCATAATTTAGAATTTAACAGTAAAGAATATTTATGGTTTGGATAAGTAGTTTCGAGCGCATTTTTCAATGTATATTATATGCTCTTAAAGGGTACACTACAAGAGAGAAAATACAAAAATTATCGTACATAAATATAAATGACAGATGTAATGTAATAATAATTTAAGAAATTTAGAGTAATAATCACCTAAAATTCGAGTGAACCTATGAGTTTACTAAATCCAAGTGAAATTTCACTCAAAGGCAATGCCAATTTAACTTCAAAAAGCAAAACAGAACCCATTTAAAATGGACAGAGTCTGAAAAATAGCATTGAATCCATTTTTACTAGAGATTAACTAGCCATTAAATAGAATAATTTCTACTAGGGAAGAAGCTTCGAATTTTTCCCAAGTAAAGCTGTTTTATTGTCCGCTTATGCACACACACTGAAATCATTGAAAACCCTAGGAGCCATTAGTGCATCGAAACAAAAACGTCCGAGTGATTATAACGAGCACATTGCCGCCAAGAGGATTAAAGGCTCGCTCGCTCGTAATTCACTTTCTATCGTGAATCTCTGCATGGGAAAATTAGTCTCAATTTTCTCATGCGCAATACATTACGAAGCTCAAAATTTCATTGAGAAATATGCACGGATTTGAAATTATCGGATAAACGGAGCAATCGCTCGCGATTCAACGTCAATTTATTTTCCACTTACACCGCATGACGATTCATATCGCGAGAGAAATTATTATTATACCAAAAGTTCCATGTGAGCGAAATCACTCTTTTTGCGTATCGTTTATTGCCGCTCTATTTACAGCGTTCGTGCGCTTGGAGTTTGTCTCGATTAATTCATAACTTTGCATCAGTAGTTCGAGCCGAACTGATAAATTGTGGGTCAATTAAAATACGATACTTTATATTTCTATGGTAATTTATTGCCGATGTTTTTGAATGCTATTTTATTTAGCAATCAACCTTAAATAATTACCTGCACCTATTCATGATACATACTGTATACATATACTTCAATTGCGTCTTGTCCAAGGAAAACTAATACGAATAAAAGACTAAGTCTGTTATTTTATGAATGGTTATAAAAAAAGTATTTTGCAATAGCCTTTTATTTTTACAGGATACAGTACGATTACAGTCACCGTATAATTATTAGTATTAATTATCCATTTCTGAAACAATAACTTTATTTGATTTTTGAATTCAATGTTCATTGTATCAAAATATTTAATACTGAAAATAAATTGTTTTTATAAAAAGTTTATAAAAAGTATTAATAATCAATTACACATAAAAGATTGATAAAGTCTGTAAATAAAATTTTATAAAGATTTTTTTATACAAACTGTATAAAATACTTTTTACTTGGGATATAATCCTTAAAATTAGTATCTCTCGCATAAGATCAGTGTTGTACTTTACCCTCTTTAATATTAACAAAAAGAAAAAACCGAATCCTTCTCTGAAATATCAAACAAATTTTTCATCCGTCCACTCCAGCGCATCACCGACCATCAAACTCTATTTTTACCTTTATACCAACGAATTAAGGGGCGCACGCCCGCTCGCTTCGATCGCGTGCATATAATACCGGTAAAAGCGCGTTGGAATTCCGCGGCACGATCGCCCGAGCTAAGACGAACGTTTACCAGCTGACTATGCGCCGAGCCACCCACTTCGCGAGAGCTTGCACACACGAGAGCGCTAAGTATCGTATGGCGCGCATGCACTTCGAGCACTCCAAGACCTCCCTCCTTCCCTCCTCTCTCTTTCTCTCTTGGCGGGTGTCGTACATCACTGTATCGCGTAAGAAACCACTTGCTCCGCACGAGCTAGCGGAGGAGGCATTTAAATCTCTCGCGCTCGCTCCAGACTATTTTAAGAATTACGTAACGCGATAGTGCATTTAGCATTAGCAAAGCTTTAGAGCGCGGGCTGTGGGATGAGAGTTCGTTCTTTCTTCGAAAATTTGAAAAGGGGTGGTTTAGAAAAAGAGAGGGTGATTGAAATAATTGAGAGGTTGGAATAAAGGATTTTTTATTTAAGAGGGCTCTGGTAGTTCCCGGACTGGTTAATGATATAATATTTTATTTCGATTGCAGATTTAATTCAAAGTATACTTTGAAGAGATTATATTATAAATATCAAGACGAGGAATATTTAAGGTACTAGACTTTAGAAACTTTATTATAAAATTAAAACTTGTTGAAGTAATTTTCTGAAATTCTGGAGCTAATGAACTTTCTATTTAGGGCAGAAACTGCTTAGACCATTAATTTTCTGACCATGAATTAATCATATAGACATCAGCAGCCCTCTTTTTTTAGAAATTAATTTCTCTTGAACAATATTAGAGATCGTAAAAAAAGGCAATATAATAATTAAAAACATGAATTATTAAAATAATAAAACTTTTTGACGAAACGAACGTAACTAAATAATTCAAATTATCCTTTTTGCCCTCCTAATCCAGCACGCGAATCAGAACCATTTCATGTAAGAATTTCTCCCTTCCGCAATTGAAATTAACGAGCTTTTTCCAAACTACGACCGCGGGCGTTTTCACTTGCAAACTCGCAAATTCAATTTTTATGTACTTTTAATATCGTTGTAAGTGCTTTTTAAGTGCACGCCTAAGCAAGAAAGTCATTTATTTAAGGGAATTTTTCTTGAAAAGGTTAAGCCGCTACCCTCGGAGCAGTGGTTTTGGTTCTTTCCTCAGCTGATGAAATTAATAAAGTTATCAAAGGAAAGAAAGCTTTATGACAAGGTATGAATTATTACTACGTCATATCCTCGTTATAAATTAATTGTGTACAATAATTACAAATAAAAGTAAAAACTGTAAGAGTATGCAGCAGACTGAAATTAACGTTTTTCACTCTGATGGGTGACTAATTATCATGTAGTCATCGCATATTTAAAAGAATTATTAATTAAAAATAAAAAGTTTTCATATATCATAAGTTTTTACTTCACCATTTCTATTAGAAGCTGCTGTTCTCGTTTGAAAAAATTTGTTAATAAGGCTTTTGTTTTCCATCGGTTACAAAGTATAAAACCATTCAAAATTTATTTATCACAAAAACAAAAAACTGAAAAAAAATTAATAATCCTACATCAATCTTTTAGTTTCCGCGATGAAAATGATAATCTTGCGAGCCCCCTGTAAAAAGCTCGCATAATTAAAGGCACAGGCAGTTCAAACGGGCGCGCGAATTCGCGAGAATCAAAAACGAGTTCAGCTTGGGCTTGCTTATGCGCATACAAAAGCAATTCGCGCGTAGGTGGACTCGAGGGCCTCCTTAATTTTCAGGCTGCGGTTTATTCATGACCACAGTTAGCTCGTTGCCTCCCCCCTCAACCCCCTCCCCTCCAGTGTGTATACGTGTGGGTGCGCGCGCCAGCCACGTAATCGCGGGATCATTAAAGTCATTAGCGAGCGTCGCGCGCCGCTCTTGTACGCTGAGCTCGTGTCCGTCTTGTCCCGTTTCTACTGCTGAGCTTTGCAAAATTTATGCGTATTTATAAAGCTCCCTCTTTGTCTGAAGTTTGAGCGGATTTGCGCGCGCGAAGCGAAATATCGATCGACTAGAGGAGGGTTGGAAAGAGTTGAAGATTAATTAGATGCTTAGGATGTTTTGAGGAAATTTGATTTTCAATCTTTTTTAAGGCGATGTAAAGCCTTCATTGTTCCAGGTATTTTGGCTTTTAGAAAATACCTCTGTTAAATTGTACGTATTCATTAAAACTACAACTTACCAGAAATATAAATGTAAGAAATTTTTTAAGACTTAAAATTACCCGAGAAAAGTTGGTCCCTGTAATTGCTGGGAACTAGAAGAATTTTACGCTGCCGTCAGTAGAGTAAAGTGTTGGAGATATTTTGTAAAAAAAGTCTGGCACTAACCTGGTAGATGTCTAACCTAAAGAATCTTGAGTGGTCTGGGTATTATCTGACTACAGTGTGGCGCAGTTGTCACTATACCACTTATTATTTTATTACTTTTTTAAAAAATAAAATAAATAACTGTTTGAACTCACTACCTTTTGCTCTCCAGGTGAAATTCATCTACTGTCTTGTTTCCTTCGATAAAGTTACTCATAAGTTCAAAAGATTAAAATTTGGCCATAATTATTTATTTCATTTTGATAACTTCAATTTTAATCATGTATCAACAACAAGACAGTAGCTAGCTCAGTGGACTATCTAGAAGAGCAGAAGATACTGGGTCTAAACGATCGAAATTTTTGTTTTTAATTTATCGCGAAAGGAAATTCAAATCCGGCGGCTTTCTTTAGAAACCTATATCACAGGTACTTGTCACAAAATAACCACGGTTATAACACATATCCTATTATGGATTGATACGGGGTGATTATTAAAATCCATTTCTATTAATTAAAATACAAATAATCTACATTTACGTATGTACACGCGCCGGAAAAAATATTTTTCCGAACGTGTACCCAAAATGGCAACGCCGCATATTTTACCACAGGCGTAAGATAACCCCCAAGAATCATCAAGTTCCGATCTTTAATCTCCGTTACTCTATGACGGTATATATCTTATAAGAATATACTGCCATAGAGTAACGAAAAGTAAAAATCCGAACTCGATATATTTTTGGGCAGTGTCTTACGCCTGTGTTAAAATATGCGGCGTTGCCGTTTTGGGCACACGTTCTGAATAGTTTTATGCCACGAGAGCCGAAAAATCATCTTAAAGTTAGGATTTTGAGGTTAGAGTGGCATAAAATATTTTTTTTGATACTCCGTGCGCAAAGCTCGATTTCGCGCACGCTCGAACAAGAAAGCGTATGCTAAATCTCGCTCAACCTCGCGTGGACTTTTCACCCTCGCTTCGCTCGGGCGCAAACACCCCCGCGAGGCTAAAATCACTTTCTCGCACTAGTATCGAAATGTACTATTCCAGCCCGTGTACATACGTATGTACGTTTTGTATAATTTCTAAGTGTTTTCAATTTTTATAATAATATTTATATTAATACAACAAATTTTTAGATGATTAAATTCAAATAAAATAGGTATTGTACTCTATGGAAAAGCTGTAATATAAGATCATCTATTCTGTTAATTTAAACATTTAACGATGGGTCGTTTTTAATTAAAAAAGCAATCTTCTTATAATAAACTCATGACCAGATGTTGTGAAGCCAAAATAAACGACTAGCAGTGTTGGGATCACGATCAAATCTGTAGAGATTAACAGCTAACTTCACGTTTTTCAAGAGCAAGGCAAAGTTAACACTTTATAAAAATCTTAATAATACTGGATCGTATAACTACTACGTGGTCAGAGATTAATTGGCTAAGGTTAGATTTGTAAACGAATAAATGAAAATAATTAAATAAAAGAGCGTATCTTTTCAGCCAATCAGATAACGAATAAACAATCAGAAATAAAATACTTATTAATTTTTCATAAATAGAATTGAGCAAATAATTATAATTTTGCACATTATTAGTATTAATTATAGAATAAGCCAAAAAATCAGGGCGCGCGATTCCAACTCTTCTATTATAAACAGTGACTTATAGATTCAGGGTGAAAAAACAAAATAAAAACATCTCTAAATTACGAACCCTTAAATGCCTAATTAAACTTTATAAAAAGTAAGAAATTTAAAAATATAATGAAAAATTTGATTCTATTTTGTTAATGTAAATGAGTAAAAAACTAATATTTACATTCTATGAATTAGAACGTTAATTACAACCGCTGGCAAAAATTAGAGTAATATAATGCTAATTAACATAATTCATTGTTCTTTTGACAGAAAGAACTCATTTTTTCTAATAAAATAAAAATAAATTCTCTAATTCACTTTGAAAGAAAAAACATTTCTATGCCATTATGAAAAACTTATTTAGAAAAATCAGGAATTATTTCGTTTAGTAAGTTTCGGTAAGTGGCGTGTATTCGGCATCCACACCAACAGTGGCCATGTACACGTCGAGCTGTAACGAAGTGAAACCTTCATTTAAAAGCTCGTCGTGAGAGAGCCAAGGACTTTTGAAAATATTGTGAGTTTTCGTCGGAATCCTACAGGCGTCGCGATGAAAACAGAAAGAGTAAAGCACAAAAATAGGGGCAGGTGAAAACTCGCTCACACGATCCGGCGTGGCACGAAAAGCCCACGCCTCGGAGTCTGCAGTCGGTCGAGTCTAATGAACGAATGGGTTTGCTCTCTCCTCTACCTTGCTAAAAAATAAAGAAAAAAAATAAGAAAAAAAGGAGGAAAGAGGGCGCTCGTCGCTTTGCGGTCAGTTGCTTTTTCTTCCTCTCTCTTTTCCTGTCTCTCCCTTGCTTGTTTCTTAGAGCTTGTTTTTTCATCGCATTTCACCTCGCCTCCTCCTCTCACCCTTTTTCCACTCCGCGGCTTTCCCATCCTTGCTTTTCCCCGTTCCTTTCTCTCCCCCTGTATCCTATTCGCTCTTTCATTCCGCGCTTACGAATAAAACTCAAGAGCTTTCTATCCCCGCGCGCTCGCAGCCTTAAACAAACAGAAACGGTGCTCTTTTATATCAAGATCGGGCACGAAATGAAGAAGTTTCCGAGACTTTCTTGAAAAAGGCCTGACCACCGGTCGTTATATATGTAACCTCGTGCGCCGATATTAAATTTTTTTTCCTCGCGCAGGTTTGAATCGCACGATTCCTTTTTTTCTATGATTAATATCGGTGTAAGATTTTATTGAACTTTGAAAAGTTGGTACAACAGATCATTGAAGTCTATAAGTAAAATTTTAAAAAGTAGTTTCAATTTGTACAGACGATATTATGACTGATTAAATGAGCTCGGGCTACAATTTTGAAAAATTGCATTTAAACCGATTAATTAGGGAAGAGCAGGGCAAGTCGAAATAATTTTCAGACTTTTTGTTCTAATTGATACAATATTTATTTTTTCACTGTATCTAATATATTTATTCAAAAGATCATCTTGTGTCAACTTACTCCGAAAAAATTGTGTCAATGTGCCCTAACGAAAACAAAAAAATACGATTTCATTTTGACTATAAATTACCAAATTGTATAAAACAATTAATACGTATTTAAAAAGTCTATAAGGCCCTCTTTAATAGAGACTATTCATTATTTGTTTTTAATTTACGTCGATTCAATAAATCAAGTTTAAATAAAATTTAAAAATCTTGCAGCTTAATCTCTAAGACTCACTCAAAATATTCGTCACTCTACACAGTGTCTACGACGACTGAGCCGCGGTACATTATTGTGTTTACAGCAAGTTATTGATAGTGTGACAACTTACCCATCTCTGCTACGTACTCCGCTCTCCCCTATCCCCGTTTTAACGAATAATTGCAAAGGAATCAGTTTTGTTGAAAACAACACAGTGACATTGGCCAACCATTCCAAATACTACGGATGTAATTTTAATTTACAATTTTCCACTAAAATATTATGCAAATTAAAACGTAACAGAGTGGCACAATTTTCGCAATTATAATTTTACATAAATGAATAATCAGTTATTCCATAAAGTATTCAATGCATATAGTTCGCGATTCCATTGTATAACCGAGCCGTACCCAAAAACAAAATTCCCGACTGCACATTTAGAAAACTCCAGTCAATTCCGCTATCAGAGCCACCTTTCATTCACGCCAACCGCGACTCTCGATCCATTTCACTCGGAGCCCCGTAAAATCCAAAAACTCATATCGCCGACATCCCGCATCCAGCAAAAACAGCAGCCACGTAATAACCGATCTCAATTTCGCTCCCAGAGAGACCGGATCTCATCGGCGCTTCTCTTGACTATATTGCGCTTGCAAAACGAAGGAAGAGAACGCGCGAAAAAGAATTGCGAGAGCGCGCGCGCGCGCGTCTGTAAACTGGGATTCCTGAGATTACATGCATCACGGAAACCAGTTTAAAATCCGCGGGGGCGGGGAGGCTGCAAGAATAAAAAACAACGACTATTTCTGCAGTAGTGCCATATTTGACGGGCGAGCGATTTCTTTCCGACGGTTCCATGATGAATCCCCCTTCGACGTGCATACGCAGGCTGCAATGTATACACATACGTAACTGTTCGACTGCCATTGTGCTCCAGCGAGAGGCGGAATTATACGAGGTCAATGCGAAAAGTTAAAGCGCCGGCCTATAGTAGCTCTTTCTCCTACACTGCGGCATTGTTTTCAAATGTGGCTCAGCGCGTTGTTTTACTTTGCTTTTCGATTGTTTGATAGTTACGTTGGCTGGCGATATTGAAATAGCAAAATTGAATGGCTATATATGAAGATGGGATTCTCGTGATTTTGAAATGTGTCTTTACTACGTAAAAATTGAAATGGTGGGAGGCTGTAATGATTTATATGTATAAATTATTAATTTTAATTTTAAGATTATAATGGAAGTATCAAATTAAATGTTAATGATTTACCGTAAAAAATAATATAACGTATCTCGTTCCATTTTTCACTTCATTGATATAACAAATATGTCTTTTGCAGAAAACGCTGAATATTTACATAAATAAACGCAAAAAATGGAAAAGATCAATAAGAGCCTCTAACCCGTATTTATTCTAATTTAAGGACTTATCAAATAATCATTTTGACCCCTTTTAAAAACGCATTGTATTATAATTAAATTAGATCGACATACTTAAAATACATGAATTTTCTTGAATTGAAAATATTATTTCCATATTAAATTATAAAACAACCTTCAATATAAGTAGATGTAAAATAAGCCTAACTATAATGATTAAACAAAAACATTCAATACCGTTACAATAGATAAATAAAAACTCCCGGCCCGCTTATTCATATTAGATAACTAAGAATTTCACAGTAGGTAACTGGTTACAGGTGCTGCGCCTTATCGTCAGCCGAGCAATTGCGGCCAGCCACCCCCAGAGGAGCCAATGCACCCTGGAATAGGAAAGTTTATTCACCGTGGATCAATGACCCACGGGTGGCGGTACAAGTGATGGCTTCGGTCGGCAAGGAAGCGAGCCTTGCCGAGGGGTAGCTGATAAGGGTGCCAGACTAATGGTCGGTAATGCAGGGGGGATGAAGTTCTGCGTTGATAAGCCACCCTTTGCAGATAGGAATGGTGTTTATGATAAGAAATGTCAGTGATAACTTGTACCTGCCGTGGCTTTTGAACAGAGGTCGGTACATTTGATTATGTTTTTTTATGTAAATAATTATTTTTACAAAAGACTACTTTGAAGATGGTAAATCGTGTTATTTGAAATTGTTGTTGTACAAAATGTAATAGTTTGTAAGTAATACTTTCTTTTTTTTAGGTTTACACGATTGCATAATTGATTGTATAATTATTGTATAGATTGAAAAGTATTTATTATCAAATTTATTTGAACATTAGTATAATATATATGTACTGATTAAAATGTTAAATAAACAGTTGAAAAATTCTTTATTGTATAAATTATTTGTAAACGTTAAACTAAATATTATTTATAATTATATTATTATAGAATAAATGTACTCTCTAAAAGATAAAGTGTGAATCCATTCAAAAATTCACACTTTATATCAATTCACACCTTATGAGGTAT
>JAPYZA010002745.1:0-17833 GCA_030522685.1 Eupelmus azureus | reverse complement strand
CTTTTATTTGATTTAAGAAATAATCGTCGAATCATATCTTGCCGATCGAACTCCACACCTGAAAACTGCGAAACAACCTTAATAGTATCCGATCGACTCTTTCGCGCTGTATTCCCTCCACATAGCCCCCGATGATTGATGAATATAAGCCTAACTAGCCGCGCGTACACACACAGACGCAGAGCCAGAGCCAAACGAAGATACTCGCTGGGCGCCCCGCTGCAGCGGCTCTTTCGTCAGAGGTACGTGACTTTAGCTACGCGCGAGCTCATAACCGTCGGTTAATGAGACTTTCGCACTTCACAATGAGCCTCATGCGCGCGAGCGGCGAAAGTCGAACATCAATAACGCCCCGAGAGAGAAAGAAAGAGAGACGGGAAGAAAGAAAAAAACGACTAGGCGAGCGCGTTGCGTAACAAGCCTGACGTTTTGTGCGAGCACCTTTCTCAAAGGGTTGATAGAACGATTCCGAAAGGTAGATTCAGAGGACACCGTTTGTGTTGTTGTTGCTCGTGGGAGTGAGTGTAATTTTGTTTTTGACTGGCACGCGACTCGTTAATAATGTTTACGTTGCGCTCGATAAAAAGAATAGGAGCAGCGTTGCGAAAGGTAATACAGTGAATAATAACGAGATTTAAGAGCCGGAGAGATACGATCTAAATTTAACAGACGGATGCCCTCGGGCGCTAATGAGTGACTTGGAGGTGCAATCTCGCTTGTTATCGGATTTTCACTAAAGCAAATATAATTCTAAACCTCAAGATCAAATGTAATAACGGACTGACTTACGTAAACTCGTAGTAGTTACCGGCAAAATGATCATACATTATACTTTACTTCTATTTATTATTTCTCTTGCAGTAAAAGTTTCTATCTTAGCCGCGCTCTGTAAAATATGGTGCAGAGAATTTCTGCACTCTACAATTGTTTTAATATTTCCATTCAATCTTTATTACGTTTTTAATAATCACGCATGAATAAATCCGAGGCTTCTTCAATTCTGCTGATTCGTGTCGTCAATGCTAACTTTTAATTCCCCCTCCCATTACTTCAACCAAGCGAATCCAGCAATTCTCTATCCACAGCCGTCCCCAACTATTACGCGATCACGTAACCAACGTAGGCGTACAAACACACAAATCCACAGCAACTTCGCCCAGAGTCCGGACGTGCTCAATTAGCTCGGAGGCCCCAATCGTCGCCCGCTCCAGCTTAATTGATTTACAAAGCCGGGGCCCGCGCCGCGCGCGCACGCGACAGCCCAACAACACAGCAGGCTAAGGCCGAGCCGCGATCGCTATCTCCTCGCAGATCACGATCACGAAGAGCGAGAATAGCGCGCGAGTTTCGCGGAGGCTTGTACCGATAATTACGCATGTAAATGTACGAAACTACTGGGGGCTGGAGGTGTGGGCGTTAGGAGACTGCTCGGTCGACTTTCACTGCTTAGCGGAGCTGATTGAGAGCTGAGACTTTGAGGGATGAATAGGATGAGGTGGATTTTAGCGGGGATGGGTATGATGTTTTAATGAAGGTATGGTTAGGTAGTGGTTGAGCGTGTTTACACGCTTGGGTACTTTCGGTTATTTGAAATTCTGATTTCGCAACTTGGAATTATAATATTCATTGAAGTGCGAGCAAGTGTTTTTTATTATTTTCGCCACCACATATCAACTTCGTGTTGAATTTATGCGCGGGCGTTTTTATCGGCGCAAGCTGATCGACATTTCGAAAGCAAAATTCATCAAATCTGAATAAAAAATTATTCAAATCAACTCTCTTATCGAAGCATCGATCGTAAAAACTACCGGTAAGCCTGATAAACGAAACAAGCCCCTCAAGAGCCAATAATCCCTCCACCCACACCGCGACACATTACCATTGAAAGCGCCGCAACGCATATCTATTTCCATCGTTCCAAACAAACACACATCTCATCAAACCTCTCGAAATCTCACCCCTCGATCGCTTATATACGCCCATAGCCACGAGGAATGCGCACTTGTGCACCTTATCCCCGTATATAAGCCAAGCGAAGGTACATACAGAGCCGAGCGCGTGTATAGAAGACGCTTACGTATATATCCCCGGCATTATCTGGCCAAGCGCCACGGCGGCTGAGAGATAAGAGAGAAATGCGTGTCCCAGAGCAAACGCGAGGATACCGATCTGCCGACACAAGCAGGTTGATTCAGGGAATTTTTGCCGCGCGAGCGCGCCATTATCTCGCGCCGCGAGAGTGCTGGCTCTTTTATCGCCAGGATTATTCTGTAAACAATGCGCACTTTTCGGTTTTGTTCTGGAGATGTTGCTTCTATGGATTAAAGTCTGAAGATAAGGATGTGTATCGAGGATGAAATTGCAGTGTTTGGATCTGGGTTTAGTCAGAAAAGATAATTTTGTGTGAGTGGAACGAAGCTCGGATCTTTATGAATAATAAATTCGTTTACTTAAGCAACTTTGATTATTTACACGTACATTTAGCAACGCAAAATTCCGAACAGTCGAGCCAAAGATTATTCCCGAGTACAAAGACCGAATTATCCTTACGAGATATGCGAAGCGAAAATCAATTAACTCAAATAGACTCGGCTCGCTCGGCTATAAACAACACCTGCTTTATTCTCGCGCATTAAATAAAATATCCAGCGCACGTAAACGCTTCCCTGTGCTCTCCAAACGATCGGCATTGTTAACAATGGACCACCAACAGCAGCAACCTGCCCGCGAAAGAAGCCCAGATATGTATGTATAAGTATATTTTCCCGGCGCGCTCGCCAGAGCTTGGTATGTAATTTATTCAATTATATATCGATCGGCCGCTTTTCCCGATCGCTGGGCTCGATACCCTACAGGCGTACATAATCCCTCTCTCTCCGGCATCAATTTGACACAATCTATTTAAAGCGAGCCGCGCGCGCGCGCCGATTATGTGCTCGCCGCGTTTGCAGAAAAGCGCGCTCACGTATTCGTAATTTGACACGTGAGCGCTTACGCGGATAGTTTCGCCGATATTAAGTCGGCTTTTCCGGACTGCACTGGAGCTGGAAAAAACGGCTAAGACAACGAATTGTACTTATATACCTGTTCAAGTACCGCACTCCGCTCATTGTCTTATATTTTCGTGTGTGTGTTTCTGTGTACGTGCGTGTGTGTACGCGTACAGCATGGCGGAACGATTGTTTACCGCTTTTTAAGCGATGTCGATTCCCATATCCGGCTCGTTCTCCCACCACCTGCAGCACTTTTGCTTTTCGCCCGCGCCTTTTATATATTTCTTTATTTTCGCGCTCTGGAGCTCGCGCGCGCGCGGGCGCGCTTATCGCGCTGAATTTCGCCAGGCGAAAAGTATCCTGTACACTGATCGCCCGCTCAGATTAGGTTGAATTTCAATTTTATAGACCTAGTTTTTGTCTTTTCGCAATAATATATTGTTGTCGCTCGGCGCTTATTTAATTCGATTTGTTGCAGTCGCCAGGCGAGAGAAAATAATTTCGATGGCGCAAGCATCGACTTTTGACGGGGTTATTTTCGTGCGATTTTTTCCGAAACCGCTTTCGTTAAAAATTGCTTTCGGTAACGAGCTGATGCTTATCAAGTTTCTTTATTTTGAACATAAATTACAATTCAATATCAAGGCAGCGTGAAATTTATTAAAATATAAATATCACCATATCAGCAAATACCACTGTACACCCGTTACAAATCAAATCAAAAATACAAAAATCGCAATTTCAGCTTTTCCTCAAAATCCAACGCAGTCTCCTCGCGTTCACAAGTAGCCCACATACAAAATCAGCACCCATTAACTAAACCACCACAGCTCACTGAAAGAGAGTCGCGAAAAGGAGAAAAGTGAGCGCATATACATAAGAAAGAGGGTAAAGAGAGTAGGGGGCGGTGAGTAACGGGCCGAGCGTCGATACGATATAAATTTAATTACCGGAGCGCATTCATGCTCGGCGAAACAGGCGGCAGCCGGCGCGAGCGCGCAAACAATCACTTTACGTGAAAGTATGAAAATAATTCCGCGGATGGAAGCGGAGAGTAGGTGGCTAAGCCGCACGTGGCTGCAGCCGCGGCTCCGTTATGCTGCCGCTGTGCGATTTCGTTCGCTCTTTTACTCTCTTGTGTATGTTTGTTTTTCGGTTTGCGCGTCTGTTTTGGGTGAGGAAATTTTGGTCAGATTTATTGCGGTGCGCTGAAGTTTGTTTAAAAAGCAAAAGTTATTTAGTGAATATTACAGAAAATTCGGGAGTATGTTCAGTTAATGTAGATAGATTTCACACATATTCTACGAAAATTCCAAAGTAAATCGGTTTTCATTAAATTTCTCAGTAGAACGTAAGAAAACAAAAAGTAGCTACTTTTTTAAACAAAACTCTAATTACATCGACTAAAATTAACCAACCTAAAAATCTCCAGCAAATCCAGGGCAATCAATTCAATCCATCGCCAGAGCGAATCTCATACCCTCGGCGCACCATCATCCACATACATCTAACCCTATCTCCCTCTCACTCTCCTACACGTATGTAGAAACGTCGTGTGACTGCGTTCGTGCGCCGGGAATTAGAAAATGTAATTATTGCCATAACTACCGGCGAAATTTATACCCCGTCTCGATCTTCCCAGAGAGAGAGCTCGCTCGAGTTCGGCCCGTTTTAAAGCCCGCGCTCTCAGGCGTAATTTATTTGCTGGCTGCACACACGGCGCACGAGTCTAAGAGCGCGAGTGCGATATATTTTTATTCGCCCTGGCGCGCGCTTCATACATTATTATTTCACGCCAGAGACGTCTCCATATAAAATTATTGGGCAACCGCGCTTTTCGGAGGCTGCCTGCGAGATGTTGCTCAACGAGCTGCTGTTTAGGAGCTCGATACAATGCGGATGTGTGTACTGCGCCGGTGAGTTTTCAGACGGGGGAGTTGCGCGGGAAGATGGATTAACTTTCTCGCGGTTGTTAAATGTGAAAAGTGGAAATCGATGCTAATTTATTTTCATTATAGTTTGGGAATCAAAGTGAAAATGTTTCTTAAGGGTAATAATTTTGAATTTCAAAGTTCCTTTTTCTTATATATCATTCAATCTCTACAAAATCAATTAGATTATTTTCGTGAAAAACACCATTTCCAAAAGCGATAGTATTCAACCTCTAAGCATAAATTCACTTTCATCGAAATAGAAAAGCCATCGTTCAAAAAAATCCACCTCGTTCCCCCAGTAAGGCAAAGTAATCACCTTATCTCCTTAAGCGCGAGCGCATTTTTGCCCCCTTTACAAAAGTAGCCACTCTCACTGCCCAAAAATGTGCATACCGCGCGAGCCCGATAACCATCTTGCTACCAGAAAAGCACGAATACCGCGACAATTCCGCGCGACACTTCATAATTCCCCGATACACACACACTCTTACCCACTCCAGAGTCGCAGGCATATAATGAGCGGAATAAAGTTCTCGTCTGAGGCGCGCGGTTTTAATAAGCCCCGCGACCGGAGGACGAGCTCGCTATCGCTATCTTATTGGTTAATTGCATCTGCTGGACGATTTACGGCCCCGGCCGAGGTGATAGATACCACTTAGCCTTCGCTCTCCCTCTCTCTCTCTTGCACTTACCCGCGCGCTGGAGAGCGATCGTAGATTACCAATTTCGCTCAGCTCGCGAGCGCGCGTATTAGAACAGTTATAATTTCCGAGCTGTTACGCGCTCCGTATATACCTCCGAGCGCGCATGTGTCTCGCTTTACGTATTTATTCGCCCTCTGGAAGCTACGGATTTTTAATCGCGACAATTAACATGTCAACTTTCGAAGAATCATAGGGTCGTTCTGTAACATCGAAATCCCCAGGAGCAGCCTATAGGCAAACTCTGCAAGAGTGCATCGAACGTATATATATATAGCGTACAACAACGGCGGCAAAACGAGCGCGCAGCGTCTTATTATAATCAAAACTTTCGCGGCGCGCGCTCGCAGCGGGTAACCCGCGCCTGCGGATTTTCCCACGTGATCCGCGGGTCACAGACGCGAAACTAGTTGCGCGCTCGATGCGCCGACGTAGCGGGGCCCGCGCAACAGTTCAAACCAGTTCGTGTGCCACGGCGCCGCCGCGAATCCATCCCAGAACTGATCGTTAAGCATTGCGCAAGCTATATATACGTGTATATATACTCGGCAGCTGAGATTACGTTACGAAGCCGCTGCTGCTTCTTCGCCGCGGGAGATTTTACAGTCGAAACGAGGCGAGGCGTCAAAGTCGCCTTCGCTTCCGGAATTGCGGACGATTAGCTCGTCGGCGCGCCGGGGGCTCATTAATTGGCCGGAGCGCCCGGCGCGATTAAAAAGTTTTTATCGTGATTTTATTAGCGCTTTGAATTATTCGCGCCATTTGTAATCATCAGGGGGAAAGCGCGGCGATAATTATCAATCAGCCCGAAAATTATTATTCAGCGCTGCGAAAAAGCTCTTAAGCGAGGAGCTAATATCTGCCTTCCGTATCGGCCGGCGTTGCGCTCGCTTCCGACACCTATACTGTATGTATAAAAAGCCGGCGCGAATCTGCGAGTAGCCGAGCGAGCGGCTTGTAAAGCCGGCAGTCGCGGCGATGGCATAATAACAGCTCCGTAATCTTAATAAGCGGCTGTGCCAGTAGGCACGTCTTTAACGAGGTGTTGCGCGAGTTCATTAGTGCGCTGCACGCACAATGTGTCGCGCCGTTTGGTCGCGCAAGGATGAAAAAGTTGCGGATATGGCTGGGGGACAAGTCGGCTGGATAAGTATCGATTATATGCGCTTATAAGGATGTGCGGGGATGGTGTGTGGAGGTGCTGGATTGGTTTGGTTGGAGAAAGTGTTGAGGGGATGGTGTGGTGGGGTTTGAGGTTTGGGAGGAAGGTAGTTTTCGAGTGGTTTTTGTGAATGTACCTTTAGGGAAATTTAATTGTAGGGTGTATGTAATTTCTAAAAAAATTCTTTAATTGTTCGAATAATGATTAGTTACGCCTTAATTAGGTTCTTAACAAATTTAACTATAGGGTTCATTTAAACGAGAACTAGTCAATTATTTATTCAGATAGTAAAATTTTTACAAGTGTAATCTATATCAATTCAAAATTATACCTGTATTACCAAGAGCATGGCTGAATATACATTAAACAATTTGCCTTCAGATAAATAAAATGGAAATTGTGTTCCTTCGATGTTTAATTAATACGAATTTTCAAAATATGATAAACTATTTATAAGTCAATCTTGCATTTTATATTAAAAATTTTCAATACCATATTTACAATACCCCACAATTCACAAGAAATTCGATAAGCCCTCTATCAAATCCCTCTCCCAACCCAACATCAAAACGCAATTCAATTAAAAGCAAACCCAACGCTTACCCACACAAAAACCAAAATCAGCCAAAGACTTTCATTTCCAAACCCCCCCCCCCCCCCTCATCTACATAAAGCCACACAAACAGCTCATCGCCCGGGGCGAGATAACGCGCGAGAGAGAGCGCGGGGGAGGAGTTGCAGGGCTCCGCGCGAGAAATTAATCTCGAGCCGCGCTGAGCCGATAGCGCGAGGCGCCGCGCGAATTCAATGCAAAGCAGCGCGCGAGCACGGCGGGGATAGAGAGCCGCGAGCGCGAGTGATTTATGGAAATCGCTGGCAATTATACATTAGGCCGGCCGGTGTATTATCGCTCGTCGGGGAGACGAGAGGGAAAAAAAGGGGAGCAGCGCGCGCCGAGCGTAAAAGGAATCGATCGAGTTCATTAATTTGAATGGGGGCTATTAGCCGCTCGCGCGATTTTTGCGCCCGAGTGATAAGGGGAGAGAGGAGCGGAGGAGCGCCGATGCTCTCGTCTGATTTCGCTCGCTGAGCCTAGGCTGATCATTGAGTGTTTTGGAGATTGAAAAGCGATTTGTTACTTTGACAAATGGATCGCGAGCGCAAGGAGCGAGTCTGTCGGTTAGTAAGGTGGATAAATTAATAATTATGCATTCAGCAAGTTTTTAATCGATCGATCGATATCGAGCTTCGATCTTTCGTAAATTTGATTAGCATCGCGCGCGGTGGTACTAATGTTGATAAAGTGTCATATTACTGATTTATAGAAACATTATTGATCGCCGCTCCGTACATTCATCAATATGATTAATTCGAGACTAATTCTAAATCGTTTAGTACAATCTGTATTAAGTGAAATTAATGTGCAATACATTTCCCAGCTTCTCGATAAAAACTCAGACAGATCGTTACTTTGTCACGTTTTTCCCATATTCGCAAAACTCATTAATTACAAAGAAATCACGATTGAAAGTCAATCCTTTTCCTTCACCGACCCAATAAACACACTCAACTCAGCTCACACACCAAGCGACAACGGAAACCACAAACTCCTGACACTCGCTCCTTACGCGTATACCTACCCGCACAGGCGAAAAACCAACACCACACCTAAACGTTCACGCGTCGAATCTCGCGCTCGGCGGTTCCCCTCGAACGCGCGCAAATAATAGGACCCGCCGGCACTAAAAACAAGAGCGGCGCATTCCGCTTTAAGGCAGCGCATTCCGCGCCTATAGGAACAGCGTCTCGCAATTTGCGGAATACCGAACGCAGAGAGGTATAAGAGAAAGAGATACGTATACGTGTTTGGACTGGGGAGTGCGTGAGGCGGCCATAAATCTATTAATCTAGCGGGGTTCCGTACGTGTCGCCGGTGCGTATATGAGAGGACATGTCTGGATAGGAGTTTACGTAAAGGTGCTATACGCGCGGCGCACTTTGAGAGCGGACAGGCGAGGGCGACAAAAGTGCCGCCCGCGATAAGCCGATTATTAGAGCGGTAATTGCGCGGGGTTTTGTGCTTTTTTTTCGAGGAGATGATTTTTATGGGTGGTTGGAGTCGAGTTAGTTTCTCTGATTAAGACTATCGGTTGGGCGGTTGGTGTTCAGGTGTGCAGTGGTACGAATTTATTAAATTTTAACTTATGAAATTGCAGTTATGTGTTGTGGGCTTAAATCGATGTCAAGGATTATTGTAATATTATTTTACTTCATGCTGAAAATTTTATTTTTCTAAATAAAATTCCTCTTTAAAAATCAGCTGACTAAAACAATTTTCGCCATTCACAAATTTTATATGCGAAATTTGCTCGTAAACTACAAATCCAATTATGTAAAAATTATACACTTCAAAGTGTATAAAACGGTGTAATGAAATGGGAGCTACATACTTACGTGTATAATTTTATACTTTTAAATTAGCAGTGATTTGTTGTTCAGTCACAATTTTGAACTACCAAGGCATGTAAATTGGTTTTCAAACTAATAGTCAAATATCGGGCAAACGATAATATTTACGTAAGATTGTTACTAATTTGTTCATAAGTAGATTAACTAATTTGTAATTTGGCTCATTTAACACTGTTGTCGGAAAATATGTTTCTAAAGAAGCATTTATTTTATGTGTTTCTACATTGCATTTTGTGTGTTTTAGACATACTATACAAGTAATATTAAAATGTTCAAAGCTTTTCAAGAATATAAAAAGCTCAAGCTCCTACAAAAACCAATGTAAACAAAAGTCTCAAAATAAAACTCATCTAGTTACCAAAGGAAGCCCCTGACATAATCAATCGCTCCAGAGATGCATCAAAGACTTCCTCCACGGTCCGGAGCAAAGGGGAAAGCAGCAGCCAAGTGAAAGAGGGAGTAAGAGTTTTCACAGCGGCGAGAGTTTTAGTAGCGGCGGCTGCCATTCGACTGACGTAACGACCGCCCGACAATTATTCATTCGAGAATCGATCGCGCTTGATACCGCTTGCCGTTATAGCGCGGGCATTAAACTATCGCCGGACTCGCATGCAGCTAGCGGCACGGGAAAAGCGCACTCTGTCTTTATAGCCATTTGCATGCGACGCTATTGCGCGTTTGTTTGTGTTTATTCGCGATTCTTAATTGGGTGTCAAAAATTGCCGTTTATCGATGACAAATTTCGATTTGACCGGGTGATTGATTTTGAGAGTAAAGTCTGTTGATACTGAATTTTGTGCTTGTTAGTAGTGTGTACCTGAAAATTTTATCGCAATCATTGTACTTTGGAGCCGATATGACCCTTCTATAAATTTTTCAAAAATGCCTAAACGAATCGCAGTCAATGAATGCCTCATTGAACGCTCGACGTATAATTAATAAGATAACTATCGCACAAGCGAGCGATACCTAAACATCAGAGGCCAGACGTCGTTTCAATGCAAATGCGACAAAACAATCTCACGCTTACATTCTAATTCGGAATTTTGCAACCTGTCGCCTCGCCGCCGCCTGTCCCACTTTTGCCAATTTCCAGCCGAACCCCCGTTTCAAAGTGCATAGCCACTTACTCTGTGCATCCTGTAAAACAATGTCAAAAGAGTTCAATGGCTTAATAGAATAGGACAATGATCGATTCTATATCGCTGGCAACCGGTCTCATATATTTTCAGGTGGCACACACACACACACACACACAGCGCAGCAGCTGCATTGCTGCTGCGCGAATTTTTAACCGAACGATCGATCGCAGCGCGAGCCGCGTGTAGGTTAATCTGGAAAACCTGTTTGCCACAGCCAAGAGCGCGGTGATACCTTTCCGCCTCCACAGGGAGCCTCCTTTTCTTTCTTCACGAGCGAGCGAGCGAGAGAGAGAGAGCGGTAGGCCTCGCTCTATTTCGCATTCGGCTTTGGCGAATTCACCTTTGTGGCGCGCCGTTGCATTAATTATTGTTTATACCCCCGGCTGTCAGTCGGCGACTGATTTCGGTGAATTCCATTGCTCTGACTGGGATTGAGCGCTGCTGGGCGTGGATTTATTTTACCGATTCAAATTGCAGGGCTTGTACATAAATTTTTGAAAAATATTCGCTTTCTTGAATGGCCTCTTTCGAAGCTTTCCTCAATATTGGGACAATGTTTGTGCAATGCATCCGAAACTACAATTATTAAAATAGCTATTCGAGAATTCGGTAAAAAGGCCAGCTTACTTATTATGCTATTAAGAGCGAAACGCACTAACGCGCGAACACGACGTGGGCTAGCGCGCATTATAACGCGCCAATTTAATCTCCGCGAGCTCAAGTGAGGCAATCGTCCCTCCCGTTGAATTTTACAAAAGATCCAGCTTATTATGCACGCACGCCTATAAACGCATGCATATGCTCCCCCTTAATGTTCGCCGCATACTTGCGAACTCTCGGGCAGGCGCGGATTCGATAAAAGCTAATTCCGATCTAGATTAAGCGCGGACACAATGGAGACCTCCGGGCATCTTACCACGCCGCATGTCTGCAGGGGCGGCTCGCTCTGCCCTCTTTAACGGCTCCCCCTTTTTCAGAAGCCTTTAAAACACTAGCGCTGCCCCTCGCCTCCTTATCTCTCGCTCTCTTTTCTCTCGTTATTATGACGGTTGCCCAATGCCCCCTTCGGTATCCGTGTATGATTTAACAATAACGAGGAAAAAAATTATTAAGGAGTACGTATCAATCGGCGCGCTGAACGAGGCCGGCTAGGTGCGCGTACGTATAATGGAATTATCGAGGTATCGTTTTGTCTGCAAAATTCGCGCGTGCTAGATTTATCGTTATTTTCGTTCCGTTGAGGGATTTAGTGATAAATGAAACTGGTTGGGATTTAATTGGGTTGCGTGGGTCAATGTTATCGATTTCAAAGCGATTTCGAGAAGGGATTGTCTATTTTAACGACCAGGCCTGTTACCTTTTTATCAATTAAATATTGCTTTATTAGTCAAATTAGCCACACCACACCGCTTCCTAAAACTTTTCAAAAAACCCGCCAAACATTTTAAAACCGCACGATATAAATAACTAAATTTAGCAAAAACCCCGCTTCCAAATACCATAGGTGTAAACGAGCTCGGGCAAAGCTAATAAATGAATTTGTCCCGAGCCGCGAATGAAGTGGTTCGCTTAATTCAAACAGCATGCTCGCACTTTTACACGATTTCAGACGGATCTCTCCAGCGCCGCGCGCTCGCACACACACCGGCAGTTTATATAAATCTAGCCCGGCTTTATCGGGCCGCGATCGGTCGGACTTTGCGTGTTTGTCTTTTGTCTCCATTGCACTGCTTCGGCTTTAAAACCGTCCCGGCGGTTGTCGCGCCTCGGCGCTCTGTGTCCTGCTTTGCATTCGCTCGCGCCAAGAGAGAGCAAAGAAGTGTATATAAACGCGCGCGGCCGCGCACTCCCCGAGATTTCCGCTATCCGCCGGGACACGCGGGCAAGTTAATCTTCTCTACGCCGGGGTACCGTAGGGTTCCGTATATATTTCTCTGCCGCTCGCCGCTCGGTATATATAAACGTCGACGGCGACGATTTTCTGAGCTCTGTACGCGGAGTGAATTTTTTTTGGGTGGAAAATAGAGGGAGATTGCGCGCGGGAGAGAAACACGTGTTCGAATTAGAATATATAGCGGAGAAAGAGGGATTATATTCGCGGTGTATTGATTTAATGAGCGTCGTTAAAACAACGCCGAGCGGTGATTTCTGTCGTTACGGCATCGCCGACTGTTATTT
This sequence comes from Eupelmus azureus, assembly GCA_030522685.1. NCBI lineage: Eukaryota > Metazoa > Arthropoda > Insecta > Hymenoptera > Eupelmidae > Eupelmus > Eupelmus azureus. Next base: position 5,254 of record JAPYZA010002745.1, on the reverse strand, counting down.
TGGTTGCGGGAAACTGGATCTGCAGGAAAGTTTAATTTACTTGTTTGGGCTCGGGTAATTATCGAGAAAATAAGCCGGCTGGGATTATCTCGTGATTAATTAGGATTAATGTCAGTTTGACGGTTTTCTTTTGCATCGGGTTGAAGCTTTTCTTTTTATTTAATTACGCAAGGTTTATTAATATATACAAGATCTAGTTTGCTCGCCTCCATTTGCATAAAAAGTATGTAATTGCTAATCCCGGCAATTTGTTCGTAAAACAATTTTTGCAAGTCGTGCACGAAGCCCTATTATTAAATCATTCCTAAACTTTTATGTCCTTGTTTATTTTCTATTAATAAATATACTTAACGGCCCCATATATCACCTAACCAATTACAAAGGTGTGAAGCCTATTTAGCAAACTCCTTAAAACGCCTATCGCCAGCGTACTTAACCCTCGGCGCGTCCGAGCGAATACCAGAACAGAAGATAGCACTGTTTCCTATTTTAGTAGTCCAGCCAAGACAGAGAAAGCTAGATGATATGTTGCGCCCTGTCAGGTTTACAGTTTAAAATTGAATAACAACATTTCCAGGAGGTTAGCGCGATAAATCGCTGGCTGGTTCCGCGCGGCAGCAGCGACGCCCCCAAGATCTTCCGTTGAGTTTGGCGTGTTTTTTTTTAAGGGGAGCGTAGAGCACCGCTATTGGGAACCGTAAAAGCGCACCAATTGAGTCATAAAATCCCTCGAAATCACGGGTCAGCGGAGCAGCGGGCTGCTTTGGGAATCGGTAATGGCGGTGCTAAAATGTTGTACGTTTCTATGTTTGGCGCTGCGATTTGGGATAAGTACGAGCGATTTGGACGCCTTTATTGATGGGTAGCCCGAGGTGCAGCCTTATGTTTTAGTCTGCATTTTTATTGATTTGGGTATCATTTTTTTAAAGTTGTGGACAATGGAGTTGGTGTATCGTTAAAATTTTAGATGCTACGATGTTATTTGAATTATAAGAAAACATCTTTAACTATGAGTACATTTTAAACTTATATACAAGAGTATAAATATATGAAATCAAGGTAGTATACTACCCTGTTAATTGTTGAATATATTAAAACAAGTCTGAAAGCAAACTTTTTGATACATACATTAAAGAGAATGCTTGTACATTTTATTATATATAATGCGAAATTATCTTGAATTTAATGCCAACAAAACACGTTTCTTTAATTTATGAATTTTAACAGTCAATAGTTACACAGATTTTGTTTCTACCCTAGTAGAAATAAAACTATTGAATATTTAATGGCCAGTTAAAGGTTTATAGAGCAGAAAATGGCCATTTTAGAGTTTCTATAGGTAAAATATTTTTATAACATATAATTATATTAATAATATATTTAACATTTCATTAATTAATTAATAAAATCTATATAATAACAGTGTGGTATCCTAAGATACGGTTTTTAAGACGAACAAGGCTATAATTAAGACGAATATTCCGCAAAAAATCACTCATATTTAAAAACTAAACGATAATACTAATACAAATGTTAGCCACGGCTAATTGCGACGTTTACACGTTATCATCGCTTAAATACCCGCAACGACATTACGCACAGCAATATACGCGGACAGACGCACGGGCATAGCGGAGCCCAGGCCCGGCAAAGACACATACGTATATATACGTACAGAGTAGATATACGGCGCATTACTTCCTGTAATACAAATCCTCGCGCTTATATCGCATTGAAAGCCAGCGGTGGTGTTTACAAGATTTATTTTGACAGCCTCGGGCGAGAGCGAGCCCGTAAGTTCCATCCCTTATCGCGCTTACGAAATGCACTCGCGCCGGCTCTACGCGCATTCATACACCCGGGCGACACATTATGATTATTATTATTTATGTTAAACAAAATCCCCGGGCCGCTGATTTAAGCTGCCTTCGAGCTGCCCGAGCGCTTTGACTTTTTCTCTCAAGGGCTGCCGGCCAAACGGTGAAACTACCTGGGGATCAGCAGTAAATAAATAAATGAAATAGTGAAAGTTCAAGTTGAACAATTTTCGAGCGCTCAAATTTATTGAACTCGAGTGGCATTGAAATTCTAACTGTTGTTAAGGCGATATTTTTCCGTGCTATTGTTTATGCGCTGCGTTATTCAACTGTATAAAAGGATCGGAAATTCTTAGTGACCATTACTCTTAATTATCAGTAAGACTGTACATTCGAGCTGCGATCCTAAAAAATCCGAGCCATCGAAACAACATAGTACTCAAACACCCACAAAATCCATTAAATATTTGCATATTCAAAGGCGCCTTTATAGCCCAATTACAAGACACCTTAAAAACCGTCTACAGCACCTCAAGCTCGACGCAACCTTATAATCCTCGCTCAAAGTTTCGTCCATTCGAAAGCCATTTTCTACAAACCATGTCATTATACCCTCACCACCATTACGAAACCTCGCCCTCTCCTGCACGCACCACTCGAAAAAAAAAGAAGCACCTTCTCTCCGTCGTCCAGTGCATCTCAATATACCAACTCCGGCGCAAATGAAGCGATGACTATCGGCAAACGGATATATATACATGTACACAGTATCGCTGCCCACGCGCTGCATTGTCTCTCTCTCTCTCTCTCTCTCGCTCTTTCTCTCTCAACCGGCAATATATCAAGCGCGCGTTTCCCTCATACACGCCAGGACTGACACTTTAGCGCGAGCGGTGCGTATTCGTTGTAATGTATTCGATGCACCGAGAGAGCCTGTATTTACGCTCTCGCATACGCGACTACTCCCTGCGAGCGCGCGCGCGCGATTTCTCGCCTGCGCCGTGTCAGACGCCTCTGATTTCGAATTTATGCGCGCGTCGCGCATATTAATGCCAGCGCCGCAATGAAATGGTAATTCCAGAGCGGTCGTGGCGGCTGCATAGGAGTGTGTATATGCTGCGAGTCGCGATCTTTTCAATGGGGGAGCTTATTTATGCCGGCGATTGATAACGAGGCTGCGCGGAAAAATGGCTTTTCAATTTCGATCGAGTGGATATCTTTTTGCGGAGCGATGGGCTTAATAAGAGAAATAAACTGGTGCGTTATGGTGTAAAAAAGGTGGGTACATTTTTGCGCTAGGTGAACGTGACAAAACAGTGTTTCTGTCACATGCGCGTTTTTCGTGTTTTTGTGAGCTTTAGCGGAACTGAAGTGATCTTTTTCCAACTTTTCTTCCAACTTTTCGATAAGCACAAATTATACAAATAATCAAGCAAAAAAATGAAAAACGCAAGCTAAAAGCTTGGTAGAAATTTTCTCTCGGTAGAATAAATCTCTTTCTCACTCTGCCGAAATGCTGCAAATGGATCAAATAACTCAGACGTTACTAGATATTAATCTTGTAAGGATTCGTTTTTCTATAGCTGAGCTATCTCCAATTGAACAAAAATCATGAACTATTATTTGTTTAATATTATTTTAATTTTATTTAAAATCACGCTAATAAATACATGCAAAGTATTATCGTCCTTCACATGTTATTACAAATTATTATAAATTCGGTGTACAATATATACGCAAAACAATCTCGATAACAGCTACATTTGACTAGATTTTACGAAAGTTATATACTACATGCATACTACATAAAATTTCAACAGCAAGTCCACTATATCGAGTACAACCTTCTTTAGTTTCATCATATTTATAAATTTAATAACCCTTTAGTATATTGATTTTTATGGCGTAACCATTTAAATTTTTTATTTTGTCGAAAAATAAGCTTTTACAGACTGAAGAATCTATTTAAAAATATTACTAATTAAATTAACATTAAATTTGTATTTTTCAAATTAAAGATATTTATATGCTGGGAGCTTAGAAACTATGCTTATAAAATACAGAAGATCATTTAATTGAGAAATCAAGCAGTCATGCGTATTTTCAGATTTTGCTGTTATTATTATTAATTTTACAACAATTCTGATTACTTCATTAATTACTATATACTGATAGCTAGAGGCTTTAGTTAATTAAATAATAATAAATTATGCTAATATTTTAATAAAAACAATAATAGTGTATACGTGATATGGTTTGAACTTGAAATGCTTAATTAATTTGAATACTATTTTTCAATGTAAATAGAAAATATTTATAGCTAAGAAATATATTATCGTAAATTTCTATATACTTATTATAAATTTTTAAGTTTTTAATGTCGAATTCCAGCAAGGTCCACGATTTATTAACTGCATGAAAACTTAGCTTTGGATTCCAAATTTTCGGTGCATTCATTGAGTAAGGATTGAATGTATATATCTGTGACTGATCCTTTAAATCACTCCAAATATAAATAACAAATAAAATATCGAAACTCAAATCAAATTAAAAGATTCACGTGATATGCTACAATTATTTCTAAATGCTATATTTATAAGAAAAAACAATACTTCATTCTTCCATCAAACTGATTCTTTAATATTGTCCAAAATTTTTCCGAGAATATCTATGGATGAAACCATAATGATAAAACTGGTTTTTGGATAATTTTTTCTAACAATCGACTCATTTATTGTATACATTTTGTAAAAACGCTTATATCTTTTAATGCTATCATATTGACTTGCATTGAATACATTTATAGGAATTATAGATGAAAATAATAACCGCGTATAAAGCAATTTTATTTTTAGCTTGGATAATAAACATCAAGTTTTTTTATGTGGTGTGGTACTAAATTATTTTTACAATCCATAGCATTTACATACGTTTATGAAAAAATTATTCCATACATACAAATACATCAAGAACTGATAAAAATTATATTTCTGTGATTCCAGTTATTCCAAATATTCTCTGCTGCTTGTTCTCAATTACTCGAGTAGTACTAAAATTTCGGGCAGCTGCTACCTCAAAATCGTACGTGGCTGTTCAAAATGTGCGTAGTTAGTGTTGAAATTAGCATTGCATTAAAAATGCAAAAATTAAACATTGAGTTTCGGGTAGCAGTGCTCCCAAAATTGGTTGAGCTGCTAGCCAAAGTCAATAATATAGTACTTCGTGTAAGTGTAGCCAACCAAGCCAAATCCCTGTGACTGAGATCTCATGTCTCTTGTCGCTAAGGCGTACGAGTTTTGCGATCGCTCTGCCTTCTCTCTCCTCTCCTCTCTCTCTCTCTCTCTCTCTGTCTCTCGCTCTCTCTCTCTCTCTCTCTCTCTCTCTCTCTCTCTCTCTCTCTCTCTCTCTCTCTCTCTCTCTCTCTCTCTCTCTCTCCC
>JAPYZA010002743.1:0-16797 GCA_030522685.1 Eupelmus azureus | reverse complement strand
TCAGTTATAATCTGACAAGAAAAGATTTCATGCATGAAATACATTTGAATATGCGGTAGGTTAGTTAAATTATCAAGTTTAAATACTTTTTCAATTAGTTTTCATTAAATCACGAGGAAAGCACGTCTGTCCAAGAGGACTGCAAGCAAAAGACTAAAAAGAAAAAGAGAGTAACGAATATGCAGTTTTATGAGTCTACAGAGTAAGGCGACTCTTTTCTATGCACCGTGTGTTAGGTTCAGGGCAATCACTCAAGTCTGATACATTATACCTTCATAAAGCATGCCATTGTTTCTCTCATATTGTCGTTGTTCTACGTCAATTGATTTTTGTATACAGGAATAAGAAAGTTTTAAAAAGGTTTTCGAATTCCAATATCTGTACGTAAGAATATTTTCCGATACTCTATAAGGAATTATTTTTAATTTTTGTATACTCATCAATAAATATTTATTTGCGAAAGCGGTGCATTCTCCCTATTTTCCACATAGAATTTTCAAATATTCATATTTAGTAGTCATCGCGTAGAGAAATGGCGGACCCTTTGCAGACTTTGTATGACAGACCGATCAAGCAGTCCGATGCACGCGCGGTTCGGCTAGGTCTGGAAAAATTTTAAATACGTCGATTTTAACACAGCCGACTGCCTTAACACATGTGCAACAGTGGGCAATGGAAGGATGAAGGTTACTAATACAAGGGACAACTAAACTACCTTAAGGCAAGGTCCCAGATGCTCTCGTGGATAGTGGGTATAGTTCCATCAAAACCGACCAACTGAACATATTTAGAAGCTCTACATCTAATTGCTTATAATGTCCTGTGACTCCTTTATTTATTGACATCACGAGATTATATATGATTTGAAACGACGTCTCTTTTATTTTAGTAAAACTAACTAGATTCACCTTCTATCTTTATTTTAGGTTTAAAAAAAAAGCGAAAATTCAAGTTTGTCCCAAAGCTTGAGCAAACTTGAAAAATCGATGGGGAAACTTGAAAAATTTTTAAACGAGGTAAAACAATATATAGGTTTTAATTTAAGTTTATTCTATAAAATAAATACATTAATTTGAACATTTATATGACTTTAATAAACTATAAAATTACAAATTAACATTTTCCTTAAATAGTTTTGATCACAGTATTCTCAATACTAATCTGAAAATCATTTCTTTCACTAATTTTAGTAACAATGAAAATCTGCAAGTCTAGAATTAATTTTAACTTTTATTTTAACTTTCTCCTGACATACTTATTGCGTGTTTTCTTTTTCAATCTTGACTTTTTTCAATAATTTAACTAAATTTGCTTAATTTTCTTGCTCAACACTTATAAGTTCTTTCACAGTTCCCTTAACATTATTGCTATTACTTTTCAAAATTTTTAATTTCAACACCTGTCACCACACTCTTTGTGTTTTTAATTTGAGCTTTGGTATTTTCAGTCTTCATTTTCTTTTTAGGAATCTCTTCTACAGATCTTTGCTCTTCATTTTTAAGTTGATTATTTTTGTTTTTTCGTACTTTAGTTAGTTCCAGTTCTTCTAATTCCAGCGTTTCTGGCGTATCTGTAAGAATCATTGTACGAACTTTACGATTACTTTTCTTAGAGTTTGACTTACCAGGAGAGTGTCACACCTTCGGGTCTCAGGTCTTAATGAAACTTTGGGATATGTTTTTAGGTACCAAAAAATGAACGAAGCCGCAGATATACGGTCTAACGCTTCGATAAACTCAAGCTTCGGACATTTACAGTCTTATTTTAAGGAAAACGTAAAAAAAAGAGCTTCTCCTTGAAATGTGACTAATTTAGTCTAGAAATGTCCTAAATAAAATTCCTACAACTCAAATCAAAGTAGAAAAATCAAGCTTCAATTTGCCGTTTTCAGAATATAAAATTACTAATTAGAACCAAAGTTATGCTTGTTCAAAATAGAGAATCAAAAATACACTTATTAACTATAAAATTCCGCAAGTCGGAATTTTTATGATTTTCGGTGCACTTATATTTCTCAATTTTTGTATGTACGTACCATTTGAAAGCTGTAAAAAACGATACGGAATTTCTTATTGCGATTTTAAAGTTTGCCCCAGGACCTTTTTTATCGTATTATTATCACTGCACATTTAAAACTTGACTTACTTTTTCGGGACTGCGCTTAAATTGTTTACCTAGGACTTAATTAATAGCCAGCAAAGTTTAGCTAACGTACTCTTACTGCTTCTAATTGACGATGTGTTTTCATGAAAAAAAAAATTAAGAGAAAACTATAAAAAAAAAAGAATCTTGTCTCAGTTAAGGTTGGTAATGATTAACCGAGAATTTCGCGGCTAGAACACCATGACTTGAGTGATAACAAACCCCTCTATGTTATCGACGGGTGGATCTGGAGCTTTCTTTAAAAAATATAAGCATTTTACATGTTTACCCCGTATTCAAGTTTGCCTCGGTCTCCCCTAAATATCTCTTACCAAAAAAAAACTTAAGTTCAGTGTTATATTGGGGACTTTGGTGTTTGGTACAATTTCAATAACACTTCAAGCATTTCAATTTACACTCAATTTTGAGTGCTTACATCCAATACAATTGGTGAAGTGTTTTTTTTACAGCGTCTATGCTTTACCGATTCATATAAAAATTAATATGCATTTCATCTCACTATTCTTTTAAACCTCGTTTGATAACGTAAAATAACTGTAGTGGCTTCTCTTAATGTAGAATAACTTGGCTTGTTAAAAATCGTTATTTCTATTAACTATTAATAAAGCCAAATAAGTTATTCCACTTTTGGGGAACTTAAAAATTCCTTTTTATTAAACAATTTATAATGTACCGGAAAGTTGATATTTCATAAAGATATTATTATTACATCGACTCTAAGCCAATAAGTACATTTTGCTTAATCACCTACTAACTTTATGAATTACTCCACAACATAATCTAAATCAATATAATTTGAATTGTTTTTATTTATCTAAATTAAGTTTGTTTTCTCTTAATTTAGACTATTCGTTTCAATATAAAATCGTTAATTTCATCGTTATCACAAATTACTAAAACTGGACTTGTTCGGTTACTATGGGAAGCGGAGGATACAATCCGATAGATGTACCAAATTCAAATAATAAAGTGATAATAGAAATCAAGTATATAAGTATACTTCCATTAATGAAACTAATATTTCTTGATAATAATTAATTTTTCATGCAAAAAATGCAAAAAAATGTATTTCTATCAAAAGGAGCCCAATCTCTCAAAAGTGAATTATACAATTTTTTCAAAATGAAAAGGACTTTAATCTATAGTAACTTATCTTGAGAAGCTAAAGATGCATAACTTTTAATTTTTTTTCGATAACTAGATATATCATTAGTCGACTATTTGTCATATCGAGACCTCTTCATAAATTTAGTTTTGAAAAGAAATGTAAAAATAAAATTTTTCAAAAAATTTTTTGTAATATCGATTTGAAATTTAAGCTTATGCGCAAGGAAATTTATAAATAAATTACTGTTAATGCAAACTTCTGCAAATATATTTAAATGTGGTATTTTTTCAAGTTAGAAAATTGTTAATATAAGGGCATGAAAAATTTTTGGTTGTAATTCATTGACGTCAAAAAAAATTTTTATCTTCAAAATTCTTTTAAATTTTTTATTTATAATCCACTACAATAAAAGATACTTAAAATATATACTTACCTTAAATTTTTCATCAAGTATTCTTTTGCAAAGAATTAATGATGGTTGTGCCATGTCGAATTATACTTAATATTATATTCAGAATAGAAAAATAAAACGAAAAATATGTAAAAGTTCAAAGTAATTTTATATATAAAATTGTCAATAAACTAAATTTTTAATTCGAATAGTTTACAAAATTATCGTATTTATATTTAAATTTAAAAAAATACTTTGTATTAAAAAAAATATGTATATTTAATTTCAATTTATGTAGAATTTCATTTCAAAACCTTTCACGTCTTATAAATTTATTATACTTTTTTTATATGAAAAGAATTGATTATAAACTAAGATTTCAAGATTGCATTTGCTTTTTACCAGCCTCATATTTAAATATTAATTTTAACGTTCTGTTTATTAACTAATAAAAAAAAATAACGAATACGAAATTATAAATTTGTGCAAAATAAATATTAAATTTGAATATTAAGTAAAGAAAAATGATGCCTCTTAAACATAAATTTGCGAACTATATTAATTTATCATAAACGTTTCTTTGATAATTTGCAATTATGTATGAAAGCCTTTTTTTACTTCTACTGTACAACCGAATATTTACATTTATTCAATTAAATGTTTATAATAAAATGAATTAATTAAGATAATACAATTCTATGAAAAATCGATAAAAAACCTATTTTAAAACGTTATTGCTTCATTACAGAGATATGCTAAAAAAATCATTGTTGAGCAAGCTAAAAAATACTGTACAGTGGTATTTAAAAAAAAATTAATTTACTCTAATTACTTTTGAAAATTAATGAAATAAAAATAATTACCAAAACGAATGAAAGAATTAATCGAACAAAATTAGAACAAGTATTACTGTACAATATTTTGAAGATCTCAATTTTAAACGTGTAATTGAATGTAAAAATTGGAACGTTCTTTTTTTGCTCTATATTTTTGCATGACTATAGGTTTTTTTTCGTAATAAAAAGATGGGACAAGGATCGAGGATCGGTATTGGCATTTTTCGAGTATAATCGACGGATGTAATAGTAGACACTGTTCAGACTTGTATGTATTCTCCTCTGTCCACACTTTTTTTTTGCCAATCACGTTGGTAAATTGAGACATCGACGTCGTGCCCACAATATTGTACCAACAACTTACAACACTTTTTTAACAAGTTCTTTTACTCTCATTTTTCTTATTTACTCTCTCACTCTCATACACTTTCTCGCTCTATCGATAATTTCACTCACACTTTTTAACTTTCACACGCTTTTTATTTCGCACAATTGTTCTCTTATTCTTTCTTGATTTTTATTTCTTCATCATCTCTAGAACTCCCAAAAGCTGCGATTTGTCAACAGACGCGACTATAATACAAAGCAAGGGCACTTGATAAAATAACTTAGTCTTCTATTTCATAATTATCTATGTATAACGTACATATATAAAACAAATTATGAGTAAAGAAACTATTAATGATCAGGTCGGTATAATTATTATGATGCTTAACTTTCGTTACTTTTTTTTGCATTCTTTCGTTTTCTTTTACTTATTTTTTATTTTATTTAAAAAATTTCGAATCGCCTAATTGTTACGAGTCGGTATAATCTTTTTTCATTTTTTTTTCAAAATAAAAACAAAAAAAGAATGACTATAATAATTATAAAGGTAAGTGGAGTCCATGCTTTGAAAGAGCGATACGACGGAGTCCCGGGACAAAAAAAATTATTCTACGTGTTCGTTTTTCTTTTTAGTTAAATGTTAAAAATTTGAGCGGAGGAATAAGAATGTGGGTAGAGCCAGTACGATCCAGCACGATCTTAGTGAAAATTTTTTACATCGTCCTTTATACCATCCCAGCAACTTTCGCGTTCTCTCTTCATTGTTTAACTTTTTTAATTTTATATTTGTGTGTGTAATTATGATTGGTTTTTACGTATCAAATTCTTGAGGATACGTTCCTTAAAATCCTTTGACACGATCTTGTCCTAGTATTTTCAAATTTATAGTCGATCCAGTTTTGCCCTAGGAACAACTAACCAAATCTCCATTTATATCTTTGTGTAAGTTTGTGTATGTATGTGTACATGTGTATTTACGACGCGTGTTTTCTTTTATTATTCACGATATAAGTAATTAATTATTAATATTTGAATAAAGTAACATGATGTGCGGGTCAAATATTCATGGAATACCTGGCGCTGCACGACAGTCATGCGAGGATAGAGCCACCACACAGTTTTTGTTCATCTCTTTCTCTGTCAATGCGGTCTTTCTTTTATCTGTCTTTGCTTTTTATTCTTATTACTTCGATTTTTTACACTATATATATATTATATCAGATTTATTAGTATAGATATATATATAGTATAAATATTTACATACACGCTCGTTTTTATTTTATTCTCTTAACAATCTTGAAATTAACGCACTCACTCACGCATTATTTTTTCTCAAAAATGTCTGATAAGAGAGGAAGAACATCCCGAAAAAAAGCAAGTCTTTTATTCTTTTTGTTTACTTTTACTCGACGCGAATTGCCCGGAGATTTAATCCTTCGTTGCTCTTCCCGTTTTTTTTTGTCAAACTTGTTCGCTCTCTCATTCTTTCCATGTTTTTTCCCTCTCCTTCTTTCTAATTCATCACCGAGTAATTTCACTTCCACTGGATACCATTTGTCATTTCATTTTTACTTTGAAATTTTCTCTCCTTAGTCTAAACTCCACTTTTTTTCATTAAATTCACAATGACTTATCACATGTTTATCCGTTTTTATCGATTCATCGTATTTTTTTATAACACTATTATCAGTCAACCCACTGTTCTTCTCGATACAAGGAACGATAATACAATTGAATATTTACGAACACAACATTTTTTCTTTCTGTCATGTCTGAATAAATGGTTCGACAGCGGCTCCTTGGCGTTTCAAAAAAGACGCAACTTTGTCTATGTGAAAGTTCATCTTTTTCTCCAAAACACAGAGACGTTAAAATGTGTTTTAATCGCATCGCGTCCCTTCGCATGCATCCTCGGAGATGTCGCTGCATTACATTATTTTCATTTTATTTTAACGATTGTGTGGCGGTGGTGGCAAATCTTTCGGTCTCCATTTCTTGTCTGCTTCTCCATGTCTATGAAATATTTACAATTGGTTATAGCTTTTCGTTAAAGTTCGCATATCCATCCTCCGTCCTTGTGTTAAGATGAGATGGTGTTGCGCAGTTCGGAGTTAATCCAGGATTTGGCGTGCACTTGAGCTTTTCTCGAGAGTCCATTATTGTTGCTGGCGCACCTCGTCGTCCTCGACAACTACGAACTGCTCGAGGCGTTCATGCCGCTGAACATGCCGGTGGTGAAGGAGGTCTGTTGTTGCTGCTGCTGTATCTGCTGCTGCTGCTGTTGTTGTTGCTGCTGCTGGCTATTTGCTTGGCGCCCGTGTTTCGGCACCGGGGGTTGAAGATATTCGTGTCGCGCGAGCGTCAATACATCGATACGCTCTTCTTTTCTGTACGCTAGGCAACTTCTTATGAAACTCTGGAATGAAACATAATTTTTTCTCTTATACAATTATAATTTTTAAACTTTTAAAATAAATGCGGCACAATTAAAACATTTGGTTATCATTAATATTTTCAAGTTTTCAAATAGAAAAGACATATTTTCTATGCCTATACTTAGTTAATAAGTCTTTTTTATTTACAATAATTTACAATATTTAATATACTTTTCTTAAAATTGAATATGAATGATAAAAATATACCTTTGCTTCGTTGCTAACGGTCGGTTTATTGGCGAATTGAACTTCTGTTGCTTTTAAAATTGTATTTTCTTCTAAAATTGTTGCTTGCGACTGGTTATGTCCGAAAGGCTAAAGCACAACAATTTATATAACAGTTAGTATAAATTGTTTACTTTTATGTCAAAGAAAATGATAAATAAAGCTTTAATACCTTTTTGCCATATAGACATTGGTAAAAAATGACTCCTACACTCCAAACATCTACTTTTGAAGATATTTTTGGAGGATTTTTTCCAACTACAAAACACTCAGGTGGAAGGTACCTGAAAATAAATTAAGTGATTAGGTGGTAATCGTTTTGACTTAAGTACTAAAATCACAAAGGTAGTCAATAAGAATACCAACCAGTAAGTACCAGCTCCTTGTGATGTCAGATCCATTCCATGATCTGGATTGTAGTTTTCTTCATCCATGACTTTGCTTAATCCAAAGTCAGTAATTTTTATTTCCCCACATACATTGCCTTCTGTTAAAAGAATATTTCCTAAAAACATTAAAATAATGATTAATTAAAAATGTTTTAAAAATTTTAGCATATAATCTTTTTGTTTTGATTTTATTTTTTACAAAGAAAATGTGAACGAAATAAAATAAGATAATTTACCAGGTTTCAGATCATAATGTATGACAGGCGGTTTAATTTCATTGAGGTACTTTAATGCTGATACAACTTGCATTACAATAGATCTTGCTTCTCTCTCCGGAATAGTTTTATGCTGAAACAAATATATTGACATGTAATTGTGTTTCAAAAAATGTTTGAATTCTTTAAATTACGTATAATAATATTTACCTGCTTAAGATAGAAATCTAAATCGTGACCATCACAATATTCCAGGACAGTACAAAACGAATTAGCATCTATTTCAAACACATCGTAGAGTTTCACAACTCGGGGATGATCTAAAGCTTTGTGAATGTTGTACTCGCGTAATGCATGTCTAGGCAAAGAAAATATTAAAATTATAAGATACAGTAATGATAAAAGTAAAAATAAAAATAAATTGTGATTATCTACATACTTTATGTAATTAGCTTTTTTATCTTCTTTCCAGTCTTTATTTAATTGGTGAACTTTACATGCAACATACCGCTGCTCTTTTAAGTCAAATGCCTGGAATAAAACAGAAAAAATATAGATTAAAAACAATTGAAAATGTTTATATTTCTTAGCTTTATAATGTAAAATTTACTAATTTGTTAATAATTTTATTAAGTAATATGCCTAATATTGTTTTATATCAACTTTTCAAAGTATTTTATACTTTATATTAAAAAGTGAATTTATTGAAGATTTTATATAAATATTTAATTACAACTAAGAATCATAATTGAATGCACGACTTACCTTATGTACCTCACTGAAACCGCCCTTGCCGAGCAGCATCAGCAGCAGATACCGCTCGTTGAGCACTGGATGAGAATTAAATCTCGATTGGTCCTCGTTGTGTATGCGTTTGAGCTCTCTAATGTGCAGATTCCTCTCTCTTTCCAACTTTTCCATCTCTAGCTGCAAATCGGCGTCCTCTTTCTTCAGAGCGCTTTGTCGCAGCTTCAGGATTTCGTCGGCTTCGTAGTACTCCTGCCACGTGTAAGAGCCAGGCACCGCGTCAGGCTTGAGAAACGTTGCCTCGGTGCCGTTGTGTAACGACGTCGGCTGTGCCGGTTGGCTACTTCGCTTCCTCCCTGTAAATTGAAGAAAATTTTAATTTAATTTCACGATTTTTTTTATAAGAAAAGGCGCTTGAAAATTTTTTGAATACTATGAATTTTTTTATGATTATTTATAAATCTATCTAACCTGTTTCGCTATTCGACGGCCTCTTTTTGAGCAGGAGCTTCTTCTGTCTGTCGATCTCCTCACGCTCCGTCGTTATCTCCTCCTGGCGCCGAGCAAGTTCTTGGAAGGCATAACCGTCCGTCCAGTTCTCCTGGAAAGTTGCGCCCACCCTTTGCGTCACGAATTGGCCGAGCCTCAGACGGTTCTGCATGCACTTTTGACGCGCTTCCTTCTTTTCAATATTCGACTTCTCCTTGAGAAGTTTCTTTACAACGTCTATACACTTATTTATATGGGATTTGTGCTGCTCTATCGCCTTTTGCTGACCCGTTATTTGATGCCTCAACTCATCTGCCGTCTGCAAAATACAAAAATAGAATTAAATTATACTTTCAGTTAAAAAAGTAGTCTCTTAAATTATAAATATAAGTATAAGGATATTTATTGATATAAAAGTGAATAATTAATAGAAATTTTTAAAATATATCAAAATAATTTAAACTTTAAGTGTTTAATATATTATTCTCATTTATTATTAAGTTTAATGAGATTAAAAAAAAATACTTACCCTATTTAATTCGTCGATTTTATTATTACGTAGCTCTAAATCGGAGGATGCCTGATTTTCGAACTCCTGTATCCTCTGGCAAGTGAGCTCCGTCTAAAAAAAGAAAAATCATAGCTGTGAAGTGACGATCGATGATTTACGTTTAAAGTAATTATTTTTTTATTTTTGACACAGTACTAACATATACAAAATTTAGATATACCTTGCGGCACCCACAGTAAACCGCAAATAATTAACCAATTAACCCGAATAATCTTAATTAGCGTTATATCTAAATATATTTCGATTTCAAGCATATGAAAGCCCGAACAGGCAGCAAGAACAGCACCAAAAATGTATTTATCTTTGCCATCGTGCAGGATAACTAGTGGCGCACTTAGAGAAGTCAAATAGAAAATCATTATAATACTTTAAAATCCTTTAAAATTTAATTATTCAAAATTTTGTAATCATCAAAAAAATGTTGAAAACTTTTATGAATATTTTTATTTTATTGAAATATAAACTATATGGCATATACTAAAAAATAAATAGAAATAATAAAGCAAATATTTTGTAAATTAATGTAAATTAATAAATTTATGATGTTTAACTAAGCTTTAAAAAATGAAAGCGTCGTATGTAACATGCAAAAATGCATGACTGTTACATTTAAATTAGATTTTGTAAAGTAAAATCTGAAAATTATAATATAAAACTTCTCTAAATGTCGATGATAAATTTTGACCTATTATCAATGCGAAAAATAAATGATATGATTTATAAAAACGATGAGTGCCGATACAAGGTAGATTCTATTGCCATTTTACATGATTTTAGCAAACAAATTCATACAAAAATTCACGATATTTATGAGTATCCGTTAGGTGTTACAACTCGCTTTTACACAAATCTAATACAATAATTTGTCATTATTAAAAAATGACTCGTAGCCGCAAACAAAAACCCAGACATTTTTTTTTTTATTAAAAATTAAATTTAAACAAATATATGGATTTTTGTACTTGTCGGTAATTATAAGACTATATAACATTACCTTAAAAGAACAATAATTAAAAAAAGATTATTCATTAACATAAGTTACAATTTCTACTGTATTATTGAATGACAAATTGAAAAAATACATTTTAAAAATCTGAAATTGTCAAAATATTTTATTCTGAAATAGTTGACACAGTCTTCAGTACTACAGTAAAAATATAATCTTTAAAAAGTTAGCTTCTGAAACTCTCTGTATTTATGACTTTTTGCGCCTCATTGAAAGCAGCAGCTGAAATATCTATCGGAGCTCAACAAACATAGCGAGTGACGGAACTCCTATCGGACACTCACGATTATCAATCCAAAACAAGACTCAAACTTCAAAAGAACATTTTTCTTTGAATAAGAATATAAATAACGCCGAAAACCAACTCTGACCGTTCACAGAAAGAAAAATGAGAAAACTAAAAACCAAAAAAAGAACAAATAAAAAAACGAAGAAAAGATAAAGAAACCAACGAAACAAAACAATAATTAAGTGGTACAATACACAATGGGGTGCTTACATTTGGGGTGTTAGTCTTCGCTTGCCTGACCTGGCTTGTCCTAGGTAGGTTGGTAGACCTTACCTGCACCTGCTTGCTGACCATCGAGCCAGCAGCAGAGCTGGCGCTCTGAAGGCCAGCGGCGCCGCTCGCGGCGGTCGCGACGCTCGCCGCAGCCGCCGCGGCCGAGACGCCGCCCGTCGTCTGGGCCGGCTGCTGCGTAGTGCCACTAGCCGTGGTCAAGCTCACGCTCGAATTACAGCTGGACGTGCTGTTGGCGACGGCGGCGGCGCTTACGCTCACAGCCGGGGGCTGCTGCTGCGGCTGAGGCCCCGCAGGCCGGGGCGGCGGCTGCATCAGGGGGAACTCGGCCGGGCTAGCCTGGGCGTTCGAACCGGCCGGCGTCGTGGCTCCGCTGCTCGACACCGCCGTCGAGCCCGTCACCGAGGCCGTCGTTACCTGCGGCGCTATCAGCTGCTGCGGCGACGGCGGATACTTTACAAGGTTGACAAATCGCACACACATCGAGGAAGAAGCGGAAAAGAAAAAAATGAAAACGGCCGAGAGTTAGTTGGGCTGGTTGGTGGTTTATTCCTGCTATCGTGCAGGATGCGCTATGCGAGAGCTTTTCTCTATAGAATCACTGTCGATCGCGAGTGATGGTATATAGCTTTTGAGAGTCTTTGATGGCGGTTGATTTTTATATAGGCTTATTAATGTATAAGAGTATCGTTTACTAAATTTCGTTATTTCGTTATTTAATTTGAAAATCAAGTTTTATTTTTATAAAAAGTTATAAGTAATCTTGCTAATTAAAATTCTCTCTGAGAAAGCAAAAGTAGTAAAATATAGTAACACTTTTTTAATTCCCCACTTTCCACAAGTGATTTTACAGACTTTCTTTTATGATATTGTATACAGTTGAAAAAGTATTTATTTACATTTATGTTAATGATTTTTTCCAGTTTACTTGAGTGTCCTGATGAAGAGCCTTAAACTTGCTTAGTTTAAAGAGTGAAAGTATAATACTTTGACTATTTTTATATTTTATAATAATAAATTATTATCAAAATAAAAAATGTAGAAAATAATTTTCAACTGCATAAAATAATCATCCAATAGAATAACTAAACTTTCAAATTGAAGTTGAAGTATAGAAACAAAATAGAGAATAATTAAAATACTTAATTGTATTAGTTAAAACTTTTTTATTAGATATTAAGAAATATTTTATAAAAAAAAAGTTTAATCTTCTTTTTGAATGATTCATAGAACAAAAGAAATTAAAAAAAAGTGGATTCATAAAAGAAACCTATAGAAATGAATAAAATAAGAGATCCATACTTTTTGTTCACTAACCATAGGGTATGCCTGCTGTGGAGATGGACTTTTGGCACCTCCGTGCCTAATAGGACTGCTGCCCATGTGGTGCTTTGGAAAATACTCGTTTATTTTCTTACTATCTATGGTTGATCTGGCTCCTTTACTGCTCACCGGACCCAAACACAGCCCTCCTCCGCTGTCATCTGCTTTACGTTTTCGCTTTCTTTCAGATGGGGTTCTTGGTACCTTCTCTGGAGTGTTCGGGTCTACCTCCTTGTCGCTATGCGACGAGCCTGTCAAAACATACACCATTGTTGTCACTGACAAACAACAAAAAACACAAAAAAAAAAAAAAAAAAAAAAAAAAAAATTCATGATAAAGGTTATTCCATGATTCCATGCGGATTTCATATCTAAATATGAACCGTAATGGTACCTATAACTGAAGGAAATTGTTTTTTTTTTGTAAATAAAATTAAAGAACTACTATACGATTGTATTGTGTATAAAGCAAAGTTGAATTGCAATCATATTAATAAAATTATATGATTGTAGAGATTTGAATATCTAATGTGTACAAAATTACTTTTTTATATTGTAGCATCTTTTATATTTATATTTTGTATAGTTTGATTAATTTTGTACCATTTCACACTCTGTAAATCTATGTGAATGGGCTTTATTTCTTGTCTACAAAATTTAAAGTCTCAAATGAAGAGCAAATAAAAATTAGATTTAGTTTGCAAACTAACAATCAAAACACTTTTTAATAAATTAAAATATCAAAGCTTAACTATAAAAAAAATTCAACACGAGTTTGTTCAACCGTAGCTAAAATACATTTCGTCACATCCAGCTCCGTTAAAGAGACATGTATACGGTAAATCCAGATGGATCGACAGAATCATTGTAGGAAGTATCTTTCATTTAAAACTCACCGGTGCTCATGTTCGAATCTTGACTATGAACCGACTGACCAGAGTTTAACGTTGATTGGGGTGCCATCTGAATTTGTGACCCAGCAGACATCTGGAACAATGTAAAGAAACAAACGTACCATTACTACTCTGCAAAACAGCAGCGAACAATAAAACTTAAAGCTATTATGAATTGTCAATTAATCAATACCCTTTAAAAGACTGGCAAAAAAAATAAGCTTTCATGGCAGAGCCAGGCCTATTATCCCAAGCGACAAACTATTAACTCAAGAGTAAATATAGTAATGTCTATTTATATCCTATTAAACTGGCTTCGGTCTTTCTCATCGACGCTCATCCGCTCCTATGCGATTCGCAAATCCGACTCTCTCTACCTCTCATCCGAACATCGCGAAATTTTCACGCTAGATCCACGCGCACGGTGTGGCGACTCTGTGTGCGTGTAAATACCCACCGAGCGCACAACACAAACACAAACACTCGCGACACTCGGCGATTTAGGTTAGAAAAGCGATCGTCGTGTCGGATCTTCGCCATTCAGCAGCTCGCGTAAGCAAACGTTCGAGCAGACGTACAAGTACCCGCGTCCACGAAATTATCCATCCACTCGGCGACAAAACAGCCCGGGAGAAAAAACCGCGCCGCTGCAGCCAGCCCGTCCACACACAGAGAAATCAACACACTCGAGCGGAGCTGCGACGCGTGTGTGTGTATGCGTGTACAGCGAGTGAGCGCGACGGTGCTTACAGTTCAGGAACGCGGAAAAAACGAGGCTCCTCTCCGCGAGTGCAGCTTCCCGGCGTGTGTCTGGCGCGTCTCGGCTGCACTACGATGGCAGTAGGTGGTGTGTTCGCAGCCTCTCTGGATGCCGCATATCGCTCAGTGGCCCGACGACGCCTGCGTCTTCTCTCTCTCTCGTATACTACTGTCTGCACACTGTGCGCACACCGGCGAGACTGACCACTGACTGCGTGTGGCGTCTTTCTTAAGGACAGCTCTCTGAGATTGGGTGAGTGTGTGTGAATTGCAGCACACACAAAATGGAGGAGTGTAGAGAGGAGAGCCTCTCTCTCTCTCTCGTTTACTTTGTAATATGCGAGCAGCAGCAGAGAGCACCGAGAGTAGTAGCTGCTGCTGCTGCACTCGGAAGAGAGGGAAGCTCTCGCACACGCGCGCGCTGGTATCAGGAGAGTGGGGGGAGAGCGGCGAAAAGATAGGTTAGGAGAGGAGGGGGGAGGGGTGCACACACGACGACGGTCGTCTTCTTCCTCGCTCTCGCGCGTTTCAAGTGTACATATATATATATTAAAGTATATGTACCTATGCTGTTGCTACTCTCTTCTAGACTGCTGCGCGTGTGCTTTTTCGTTTCGGAGAGGGGCGGGAGAGAGCCACAACGGTCTTTGATTCTCTCGATGCGTATAATGGACGCGCTCTCGTCGGAAGGATGGTTATGAATGTACACTGCTCGGAGCTGTCTTTATGTATTCCGGCGAAAGGCCGCTGCTCTTTTTTCCAGGCCTGATTCTCTGCGTGTGTTGTTTCCGCGTGGACAATGAGAGTTTACTGGATGCTGAGCGCTTAATGGCACGAGAAGTTGCCAAAGCGGTTGATGCGTTCGCTTAATGGATTTAAAGGCGCAGCTCGTTTAGTCCGGTTTGTACCGATCGCCACGCTCTCCCGGCACTTTCTACCCTCTTCTCACTCGTCACTCAATAAACGACCGTTCGGATTCTCTTACTGTCTCAATATAATTCCTACATCACTAAACTCCACGACTCGAACGACACATCACACGGGAACACGCCTACTCCGCAGCCGTTTCAGAAAAAGCGCACGCGCATCGGAAGCGACTTTCCAGCTAAACATCCGCACGGCGAGTCGTTGCGCAGGCATACATTTCTCGATCGACCTTTCATTTTAAGAAGGCAGACACAGGTACCGGCAACAGCGCGCCCAAAGAAAAAGGAAAGGTGCATGTATACGCATACACACACACACCTATACATACCCATCAGCGGCCAAACGCGCGCGCGCGCGCGCAACGGAAAAGAAAAAGAATTCTTCAAGGAACGAGCCCGCTGGACACGCCAGGGAGGAGGCAGGCTGCCGTGAAAGTGTACATAAACATATACCTACGCGCGTTCGGAATTGTGCGAATCTGACCTGCTCCGAAGGGTCGATTTTTCAGTCGGCGACTTCCGGGGGCTGGGGGGCTGGCCGCTGCGGCCTGGAAACAAAGCCTCGGGGATACGGGGGAAGAGTTTGCTCGGCTGGGGAGTTTTGAGGGTGAGCCTTTTCGTTTTATGGGAGCCGATGCTGGCTTTGATGCCGAAGTTAAGTTTGGCTGAGTTTGCCAGGGCGGAGTCGTGGATGGTTTGCTGGATACTTTGGTGCGAAGTGTATGCAAAGGGAACTAAGACTTTACAAAGGGAGTTGTATTTATAGGTTTATGAGGTTTTATGGTTTCGATAGTTTAAGGTGGGGGTAACGGTTGGATCATTAGGTAAGAACGATGGTGATGGTGTTGTTGAATTATTTTTAAATACGGTGAAGCTTGGAAAAAAAAAACTCAAATTTCAAACTCACACACTTCAAATGCGAAGGCGTGGCAGCGTATATATATATAAAGTAAAGCGATCTGACCCACGAGTTTGAACCGTTAAAATTACAAGAGAAAACTTCAAACTAAATTTCAAAGTAGGAGTAGGCGACTCCGAAGTGCCTACACTTGAACCTTCAAAGTTTTTAACTTTATTTTCGACTTCAAAATACGACTTTCATGTGGGAATTTTCACTGAAATAAAATAACTCAACCCGTATCTGTCTGTTTGCATAACATTTTTTACAATCCCGTATTACTTTCACAACGCCAAATTTTTTACCTTTTTGAAAAATCGAAAAATTTTTTAACGCCAACCAAATAATCTCCATTCAACGCCAAATTCAATTTGCACCAGAGCAAATTAACATCGCGGCCGGCAGAATTAAAAAAAGCAATTAACAAAATCCACTTTTTCGCTCGGTCGGTCAATGACCCGCGGCGTTTGCAACCGCTCGCTCTGCGAAATTCTTATATATGCCTTGAATGGCTAGCTATACTATTCCGAAATTTTATCACTATGCTCCGCCGCGCTGATGCTTGTAACACGGCTA
>JAPYZA010002742.1:0-16635 GCA_030522685.1 Eupelmus azureus | reverse complement strand
CGATACTCGTGCCTTAAGCGGCTCATTGCACGACGTGATTTATCGCCCTCGCTTCGCTCGGGCGCTAACTTCACGTCGTGCAATAATGAGCCACTTAAGCCACACGTATCGTAATGTACTATTAAGGGGTTTGAATCTTTTTATAACAAATAATAATAATAAAAGATGATTTGTACATATAATAATCGTCCTATATTCTTGTTATATACTTAAAATAATCTTTTAAATTTAAAAAATCCTTTATAACGACGTAAATTATCTTAAATAAAACTACTAGAATCTAATTTTTAAATTTGTTTTCCCGACTGTCAAGAGATGTTTCATACCTTCCTATTGATATCTTCGATTTCACATCTAAATCGACCTAATCAACGGTTGGGCTGCAAATTATAAAATCGATGCGCGTCATCCTCTTCAAGACAGAAGAGTATCCACGGGGAGAATGAGCCGTCGGGCAAACGAGCCAATCGGCTCGGCGAACGACTAAACGTCAATCGATCAGAGTCGAGATTAAGATAATTTCGTTATCATGGACAGTTGGTCGAGCTGGTCGACTCTGACGACACCGCGACATTTCCTTTCGACGTGTGCCGATGGCCAAGCGAAACCAGATTGACTTTAGGTTACAATGTGCGGCTGTACTGGAGTTGGAAAGCGGTTTGTAATTAGATATGTCATTTTACGGATCAAATGGGCTTTACTCGTTAGATACGTGATTTAGATGGTTTTTAAAATAAAATATGTTAATGAAGTGATATCAAATTAAATTTACCCGATAGTTTGTTATACTTCATAGAATTTTTAACTGGAAAATATACTGGAGCAGGTTTCATTATTTCATTAAAAAGTACTTGTATTCAATCTCTATTATTCAACTCTGATCTTGGCCTATTTAAACTTTTGCCAAAGGAAACTATGTAAAATAAGTACGCAATTTTATAAGGTACAACAATTACAACTACATCTCTCGCAACATTTTATGTACATTTTGGTATTCCACTACTTTAATATCTTGTTATACACTCCATCCACCACCTTTTACTTCATTTCAAGATGCTATGTATTTCTTCCATCTTTTTATTTTAGTCTCTTACGCTCCTGCTTCCTTCGAGTTTGATGCTCTCTCTCTCTCTCTCTTTCGCTCGCTCTCTTTCTCTTTCGCGTACGCGGACTGTTTTCCCTTGTAAGCGTGCTTGCTGCCCCATTTCCCCCTGAACTACGGTTAGAAAGGAATAAGATCACGGCGGATAAAATAAGAAAAGATGTTTCGGAGCTGCTTCGTTGTCTCTGTTTTATCTGCCATTCGAAATGTCACTTACGCCTTTCGCGCAAACGAGAAAATGCTTTTCGTTCGCACGACTCGCGCGCATGCAAATAAAACGCTCGAACGCTAAATCTTTTTTCCCTTACGCCAACGTATGTGTAAAAAGACGTAATAACTAGGTGATTGCTTGTTGAAGTTGTTATGATATATCTATTAAAATCTGAACTTGACAATAAATCGTCCTAAATAATTTGTTTTTAATTATAAGAATATAAATTTTAAAATTAACATAATTTTTATATAAAGACAATTGCTTAGTGTTTTGTTTGAATTACTTTATTTAATTATTAATTATGATTTAATCAACTTACACCATTCTTAAGAGAAAATTGAAAACCTCCAGTAACAAAATAAAGTAATGCAAAAAAGCTAAGCAAAGAGCTTCACCAGTCCGTCCCAAGGACAGGGTCCATCCCAACCCATCTCTCCAATTCCCTTTCTCTACCCTACGTTGTAGAAACACGATATCATCTCTTTGGTGCAGGAGCCAGGGGCAGTTTTGCTGCACCGCCGCCGCCGCCGCGAACACTTCCCTTCAATTAGAGCCGCGCCCGTCTCGTACCCTCTGCCTCAACTGCCGGAGAGAGGAAACCCGAACATCCTTGTGCCAGTGTGAAATGCCAACTCCATTCTGTGTAGCAGTCGATTGAGATCCGAAACTTTCGATGCAGTTGGTTCTTGTGCATCACTGTTCGATTGCATTCTGTTAGGGCGCCGACTCAGTTTGGGGTTTGGACATTTTTTTTGAGAGAGAATGTAGATCGGGAAAGTTACTTTGTTAATGGGGTAGAAGATTCAACTACTGACACCCTTTGGAATTACACTATTTTCTCGCTCTATTGAGTTTAAAATCTGAGATAAGTTTAGATTTATTAATTATTAACACGTTGCTCTAAGAACCAAAAGTTTTATTACTAGTAAAGATATAAAACGAGTTTATTTATATTATTACATTTTCAATATTTTCATTTTACGAATTTTCCATTTAATCTTTGAACATTTTTGAAATATCGAGAGTTATTGAAAAATAGAAAAAGTATTACTGACCTCAAAATACAAAAATATTAAATTCTGATAAAGACAAGTAAATGTAGTATAGGTCATTTTTTTGAAATGTAAAAAAATGAAAAATTTCACAAGCTCTAGATAAGTATTACATTTCAAAAGTTGTTGCGAAAACTAGTAAATTTATCCATTTCGCTTACCGGAAAAATAGCAAAATCTATTGACCTTCTCGACAGGAATGAAAATTACAGTTTTTGTCGAAAATTTGAAAGATTCATATTTAGCAGAAATCCTAACGTATACTTACATACATTATATTTGCATATATTAGGAGTTTAAATTTGAAGTAAAAACGTATAAAAATGGAATCATTACATATTAAACATATTACAAAGCGATAAAAAATTGTAGCTATGTAATTCGTTCTATTGAAAGTCTTAATGAAGTTAAAAACATATATAACAATAGAACGAAAAATGATATATTTGGTTTTTTATTTGCCACGCAACTTTTATGGATTAAACTCACCGGAACTTTTTGCAGGCAAAAAAGAACAATAAAATAAAAGCTTCGTGAGCTTGTTTTACTCTCTTGAGCTTTTTCTTTTCGACCTCTTTTTTCGTTTTCGAGTTGTTCTTGTGTCTCGTTGCCAAGTTTGAAGTATATAAGCTTTGAAGATTTTCCCATTGTATAGCACAAGAAGGATGTAGTGTAAGTCTATCTCTACTCAGGCAATTGACTTTTTCTATTTTTAACTTGTTTGCATTCTATTCTAATGGATCCTAATTCCTATGAATATTTCCAGTGAACAAAAATGAATTATTCAATTTATCGAATATTTACATTTTGTTTGAAACATTGATGTTTATTTATATCTAAAGGAAGTGAGTGGCCAGGTACCGCTTAGTTCCTATTTCAAACTTCAATATTGATTTTACTATTTTCAGCTCGCATACAATTTTTATCATCATAGATAGAAAAGCTTTGAAGGGGTTGCATTTTCTATATATCTGAAAAGGTGATACAGAGACTTTATGATTCTTCCTTTTGCGAATGTACGGTAATTAAAGAAAAACTTTGTAAATGGAAAGTCGTATTTCCCGATACACGCTGCAGGAAAGTTGCAGAGTTTTCAAAGGTCGTTCGTTAGTTAAAATCCAACGGAAAATTACGATATACAAGAGGTAGATTCATAAATACCGATATACAAAAAAAATTTTCAAATACATTCATATTTTTAAATTTAGTTCTCGAATCTCGATATAAAATATAAATGTTTATAATATTAGATATTTTAACACTTTCTTATAACAAAGACAACTAAGGTAATAAAATAAAAAAATCTATCTGGAGTGTAATTTAATAATCCACTATTAGTACGTTTTTATTTACTGTATAAATAAATTAATCCGTTAAAAGGAAACTTATACATTTGACTACAGTCTTTTTAAAATATTTTGAACGCTAAGTTTGTGCTACCTCGCTCTCAAAATTTGCCGTCTATATTCTATACAACGTAGACAAAATAGAATCCCCGATACTCTATAGCACTCTCTCGAAAAGTCAAATAAAACGGTTGAAAAAAATGTAACTGGTAATAGTACGCACGTGCATAACATTCACAAAGGTGAAAATGTTCACGTGCGCCCAATTTTATTTTGTTTCAAAATGCAAGGCCATTTTCCAGTGTTATTTTTTCATCTTACTGTGATCTCTATCAAAAAAATGTTTTCGAAAATAAGCCTTGCATTTGATGTATGGATAGATGTTATATATTGCATGTTCTTTATAAAATCTATAGCTGAAACAACACACAGAATGAGAATGGAAAATCAATCCAGTCAATCTCCATATATTTTTATCTCGCGAATTTAAAGAAAAAATGCAATGTTGGGAATAAAATAAAGATAAAAGTTTAAATTTTAGTTATACTATGATTTAAAAAAATGAAGTAACATTTTAAACTTTATTTTTGTAATCTGAAATTAAAAATAAAACATGATAGAGTTATATCGAAATACTTAGATAAAAGGTTATTAGTTAAAATTATCTTTTTTCACTGTTTCAAAATTATATTGACTTTATACTAAAAACAAGAAATCTAAAGAAAAATCCAAAAATCTTACTCTTATTTATCTTCAAATTGCTAAAATAATGTTTACTAAGGAATCTTTGATATGAAATAAACTTCAATATTGAAGTAATAATAGAAATCTAGAAACTCTCTCGAGTAACAAGTCGATAAATAATCTAATAAAAAATTTTATTAAAACTTTTGACCTTAGAGTAATATTTTGGTATACTTTAACCCTTAAGTTATCCTATAATTTACTGCCAAAAACTTCATTTTAAAAGTTAAGATATATCATGTAAACTTTAAAGTAAACAATTAAATTCTATTTCAATCAAAATATTAAATTTGAACAGGTACTATAAACACTAACATTCACGAAACTTGCAAACCGCTAGTTACAGGTAACATGTTCCATAAAACATACTACCTAACGTTAAAAATAAAAATTTCCAAGAATCGTTGCAAACACTCATTCGTAAACCCAGGAAAAAGGTTGGCTTTTTCAAGACTTGAAACCATTCCCTAAAAAGTGCCCCTTTCAAAACAAAGCGTAGGGACAAAGAAGAGACTAGTAGTAGTCGCGTACCCTTAAATCTCCATCTCCATCGTACACGACGCAAGCCCGGCGCAACTCTCTCATTCTCTCTTTCTCTCTCTCTCTCTCTCTCTCCTTTATTTTCATTTTCGTTTTCGCGCGTGACGCTCCCCAACTCTCCCGGCCTGTATTTATCTAATAGCTCTCCGACTCGCTTCGCTCCCTGGGTTTTCGCGCACACTTTGCGCCTCCATTATATGGGCAGTTTCCTCTCTCTCTCTCTCTCTCTCTCTCTCTCTTTTCCTCTCTATCCCTCGCTCTCTCATTCTCTCACTGTCTCTCATCCCCGCGACCGCGGCATGTCCTCGAAATAATTAAGAGTTCATTAAACCAAGATTGATCGCCGACGCTTAGGGCTGGCTTTTAAGGAGTGCTATCTCTTTGTCCTTCCTCTTTCCTCTCTCCATTCGCGTCGGTGTGTCTAGGTGGAAATCGCTTCGCTGGAAATGGGAAAGTCGAGTTTTTTTCTACGACTGAATGCTTCTGGAATTGCTACGGTAGGATATTACTTCTTAGCGAGTTGAGTCACAAAGATAATTGTATGAAGAATGTGAAATTTAGTATATTACTTTTGAAAAAATGTTGCAGGACTAAAAAGTAGCATTTCGGTCTTTTTAAATGAGATGCATTACAAAATTTGAACTATGACTGTTTTTTGCATTTGACTAAATTAAAAGAATTATTCAAAAAAATTTACTAATTTCTTTTTGAATTTTTTAGAGACTTTACCATTTTAGAAATTAACAGCCAGATTTTAATGAAATTCGACTTAATGTTAAATATTTTTCCTAAAATATCTAATGTCAAGATATTGAATTTTTTATTAAAAAATTTAACACGGTCTTATGGAAACTACAGTTTTGCAGTTTTTCTGTCCATATTTCAAAACAATTGATACCAGGTTCTTATAAAAAATTTGTATGGCAAAGAAGATGCCAAGTGCATCTATTACCTTTTCAAATAAATTATATGCAAATAAATCAACCGTTTAGATAATTCATATCGTAATTACCTACCAATTTATAATAAAGCCAATGAAAGATTACATCTTTAACAAAACTAAACGCACACTCGACTCGTAACACAATAACAACAGAGCTCCCTCAAAACATCACAAATAACAATCTTCAAAAAAAAAAATTGTCAAATTTCTAAAGCGCCGGCTCTCTATCGCCCCTCTCGAAGCCGCTTTACTGCGTTTCCCTTTGTAAAGGCACACAGCGCTGCAGGCAAGTGAGTCGCTCGCCCCGGCAAGACAATGCTCGATTTACGAGGCGCGCGCCGGTAAAGATAGCGCGGCACGGAGGAGTAGCCGGCCGATCGATATGATACACGCGAGTGGCGCGCGAGCGAGCTTTTCTCGACTAAGAGGATTGCCGAGGGAGTTAGATAAACAAGCTGCGCGACGCGGCTAATAGGCCGAGCGTCTCTCTTTTGCGAGCGCGTCGGAAGAGAGACGCACCTGTTAACGAGAGTAAGGCTTGAAGAGTCGAATTCTGATTCTTGGTGCTGTTAAGACGAAGGAGCTTTATCGAGTGAACGGAGGTAGAGGAGGAGTTTTTGCAGTAATGATGCAAAGTTGAGGAGGAGAATAAAAGTTTGAAGTAAAATTGAGAATGTGTGCGAGAAATTGTGGAATGTTATGGTAAGAAATGACAATTGATGAGAATAAAAATATTATTATTTCAATAATTGAAACTGTGGGTGAAAGTCCGTGCGGCGCTTTTTGAAACAACATAATTTTCAATTACATTTATCTTTCATTTAACTCGCTCGCTTGAGAACATCCGTAACCGAACATACTTCTTTCGAAAAGCAAAAGAAAAATGAGAGCAAAAAGGGGCGCTCGAGAGCAAGAGAAGAAGTACTTTGCGAAAACAATTAAAAAGTTAGCCTCATTCGTGAAACTACCTCCTTGGCCGGCCCATAATTAAAGCGGTCCGCGCTCGTATAAATAAGTAAATTGCGCACGCACTCGCGCGAGCCTTATCGCAAATGCATATTTCACACAATAAGCGCTTCCGTAATCGTGCGTTAAATGACGCAAAACGCGGACTTCTCCTCCGCTCTTTTGCTATCGTCCCCGCTGGGTTAATTAGGCCAAAGCGCGCGGGCCTAAGAAAGGCGAAAAACTTTTTACTTTCTTGCCGGTGCATGCGAGCGAGCCGGCGAAAGTTGGTTCGTTTTCTCGCCCGTTACGAACGAGGTGTGCTCTTCACCGAGGCGACTAGATGTCGACGAACGGAGCCGTGAGATGAAGTGTTATTGTGATTCGGGGCGAGGAAAAAAATTTGACGCGTCCCGCTGCTATGTGGGTCAAAAACTACGTTTGGTCTTTTAAGGTTATCGCGCGTGGCGGATCGTTTTTCGGAAATTATGGGGTCAGTGTGAATTACATATTGTCTACAATGGAATTATAAAAATATATTTTGACTGAAATTTATTAAGCGTGCTAAAGAAAGGTCTAATATTTGAAGTATTAAAAAATTTTTTTCATTTGATTCATCGGTTTATATAATTTGGACACATTTAATTAAAATGTAAATTATTATTTATTTCTCGTTTTTCTATAAATGTATTGAAATAATGTATATTTTAAAGATTTCAAATTAAAAAGTTTTTAGATAAATCAAAAAGAACGATGCCTACGACGATATAGGAAACCGGTCCCCAAAGGTCAACGTATAAAACCTATACCATCGTGTAGAGCACGAAAAATATGAATTTTAAAAAAAAATTTGACTCTTTTAAGTGGAGGGAAAATAGAGAAATGACTACATAAAGTTTTCACCCCCTTTATCACTATAAATCTTAAACATTTGCAATTTCATAAACTTTGCACAATTTTTTTGACGCGTTAAAGTGTTCAAATGGAAGGTCGTTCAAATGGCTTCAAAATTCAGCCCTTTCGAATTCAGGGCCGCAACCCCATGAGGGTGAAATATCGCATAATTCGATTAACACCCTTCATCCCCCTGCCGTTTATTAATTTTTTGACCATGTTTCCACAATTTTTTTTTGCAAAAAAATTATGTAGATCGTTGAGTGTGTTAATCGATTTATGCAATATTTCACCCTCAGGGGTTACGGCCCTGAATTCGAAAGGTCTACATTTTGAAATAAATGAATTAAAAAAAATTTTTTTTAGTTTATTTAAATACAAGTGAAACTATAAATCGGTACTAAATCTAAATCTTTTCTTAAAACTTACATGTGCAATCTTAAAAAAATTGTTTTAGCAGATATAAAATGAAAATTTTAATTGTTGGTGCACAAAATTTAAGATTAAAAAACCACTTATCAATTTCCTTACATTTCTTAAAAGTCAAGCAAATTTAAACCAAGCAAGTATTTTCCCTGGCAGTGAGATCCATACAATGAATCGAAATAATTCATTAAATTGATTAAAAAAAACGTGAAAGAAACCCTGAAGTCTCACCCATCGACATTGGGTACCATCCCTTGACCGGGAAAACTTTTACGCCAAGCAGTAGCGTCCTTCCGAACAGAAGAGTCTTGGCACGCATTCTCTTTCGTATTACTCGCGCGCGACAGATAAACTCCGCGAGCTAGCAAAGAAATTGAATGTTGGATGATGTACGGCCGTGCACGCTTGCACGAACGGGCCTACATGCTGCTAGGGGACTCTGCTGCGCTATCTTGGGCGATTTATCTGCATTATCTAAAAGTTTAAGTGTTTCGATGAAACATGGACGACGAGTGTCTTGGATACGCGAGGGGCGTTTAATGGGCACGAGTTTTGTGGGGAGGAAGTAGATCTGGTGATGCGTACATTTTTTATTACCTAAGCAGGCATATATTTGGGCTTTGTTTTTTAATAATTGCTTATAAGAGGGATTAGACTTCAATGATTGATATCATTTAAAGACTAACGTCATAAAGTATTGTAATTTAAAATTTTTTAATTTCTGTTCCGTAAAAATTTTTACGTTTATCTAAATTTTATGTAAACTTGTTTTGGGAGACTGTACCCAATTTCAATTTCAAACTAAAAAGAGCGCGGAAATTTATAAAAAATTTGTATAAATATAAATTTGTGTAAATAAAGCTATGAAAGACTCTTCTTTTTAATTAAATTGTGAATTGAAAACATTATTTGTTTTTTTTTTTAACTAGAAAAACAGATATCTGATTTCGCGTAATAACAGTGTGAAAAAACATTGAAAAAATTGTATTATTCCAATTATATAACAAAATAATTAAATCATTCTAAAATTATATTTTTTTAAATATGAAGAAACATTGCAAATATTCTACCCATCCGAAAAGTATCTTCATTACTTAAAGTAACAACTGTCAACGAGCCGCACTAGCCAAACGTTCATCGCACACATCATCAGCTTGAAAAGCCCCTATTCGAAATTCTTATCACCTCTTTTTCTCGCACTCTCCAAACGCCATTATCCCTGGCGTGCTATGCTTTTCGCGAAAGCGCGCGGTAGATTAACGCTCGGATAACGAATTCGATGACGAGGAATCGAAAGGACTTAAGGAAGTGGGGGAAGGAGGAGGGAGGAGGGGGGAGGCTAGAGCTGCCTCCGAGCTGAACGGGAGGTATACATAATCCCACTCGACGAGGAGCCCTCCATTACGGTTATTACTCGTCGGTCCGGGTAACAAGAACCGGTAGATTACCTCGAATCAGCCGATCCCCGCCTACCAATCAACCAGCGCGCTTTTTTTGCCTAGTCGTACACTCTCCGCGCAATCCTGCCGATTCCGGTCTTTCTCATTTCTCTGCGCTTACCTTTCTCTCTTTCCCTCTCTCCCTCTCTCTCTCCTCTGGTCACTTTTTCTCTTTTCCTCCATTTCCTTTCTACTTTCCTGTTTGCGTGTGTGTGCCGGCCTGTATCTGCACACACACTGATTTGGACCTACGTCTCGGCTGCAAGGGGAAATTCGTTATCGACCCTCGCGCGTCGCCCTGGCATAACGAACTTTAAATTGATGATCATAGCGACGAGATAAAATATCCTCTCTTTCGCCATTTCTCCTCGCCCTTTTTTACGCCGGAAAGACGCCGAGGTCCTTCTCGCTCGCGTATATAGTCTGCTCGATGAATTGAGTTGTTAAAGATTTAATTAGGGGTTTTCAGCTCTAATGGCTCTCTCCCTTTCGCGCCACGCTTTGGGCAGCAATCGTTTGACGCTGCCGCTTTTTATTATGGATTCCGAACAGTTCTGGAAAGCGTGATTAATGTTGGAAATATCGTGAGTTATTATTATACTCGATGCGGGTCGAAGAACTGTGTTATTGATAAAGAGGAGCGGAAGCTGTTGACACTATTTTTTCAGTGCTTCATCGTATTTGATAGATTTAATTTATGAAATTATGAAGGTTTATAAAATTATACAACAAATTTTATTATAAATTCTCGATAATAAAGTTTTTTACGTATTTCTAGGTTAATCCTAAGCTATTATTGATTGAAAACGACTAATTTTATTTACGAAGTTGTTAACAGCTACACCAATACAACATGCTAATCAAAGATTGATAAATTAATTCAGAGCTTGCTGTTTTTATCAACGGATATTATTTCATTTTTAAATTGCATCTCTGTTTTATTTTACTATATAAATATAGACAATAATTCGAAAATATGAATTGTTCATTCAGAAAGTACTCACATTTTTCATAAACACGAAATTCTATTGCGCGATTTTAATTTCAAATAAATTGATTCTAAATATAAAAAGAATATTTTTCACCGAGCAAAAAAATCCTTGCAGCTTAATTCGTTAGTAGAAATCCATTTCGCCCCATATAGCGTTGACAACCGCACGCGCGCGCTCATATCTACTCCAGGCTTTTAAGTGTAACTGACTCGCTGCTGATGAGAACTCGCGGTCACTCTCTTTTCATCCGCACATAAAAATATAGTGAATTGAAATCCGAGCAATTTCCCCAACCCCCTCGCACCGTTTATATAAAAATATCGTCTTTCAAAGAGCCGGTAGTCTTTTTCAAAGGGCAAAAAAAGATTTCGCGTATCGTGTTTACTATCAAGAAAAAAAAGAGAGAAAAAGTGCGCGCGTGTGTATGTGTGTGGGTGAGGGAGATGGACGAAAAGCCGCATTGTGTCGGGGTACTGGGTCATACACGCTGACGCACTTTTACCTGTGCACGCGCACGAGTGGATTGTTTTTTGGCGTTGGCCGATGACCCTTTTTCAGAGCTAGCCTTTGATTTGGCCAGAGCGAACCAGCCACGCTGTTGTTGTAGGCGTTGTGCCTGAGTTTTTTTTGCACGCGCTGGCGCATCGCTCTTTTACAGACTGAAATTCTTTTTTTTTTGCATTTTCCAGTTTTATAAGGTCTATATTGTTGAATATTCGGTTACAATTTTTTGTTCGGTTCCTTTTTCTCGGTTCTTTTTTAAAAATGTTATTTAGTTTTTTAAAAGTATTATTTAAATTTTAAGATTTATTTTTTAAGATAAATTATAATATGTGTAATAAATTTAAATAGTTATATTCTTTAATTCGATTATTGAAAGTTAAAAAAATTAAAACCAAATGTTTTAAAAACAACTTTATTGTCTTTACAAAGATTTTCATTTTATACAACACAAATCTGACTAAATAACTAAGTTACTATTTATTCAATATAATAAAACAATAAAAAATTGCTGGCCAATTTACGTTTAATCTCGCCACTCATAAATCTTTACAACAACTACGAATCACAAATGCTCCCTTTCTAGCTAGCGTCGGTGCTTGCTAGAAAAATTCCACACCCACGCATCTAGCCGTAGTACGGCCGAGTTATTCGGCATGTATCGCTGGCAAAATTGCAAGCGCGAGAATTTGAATAACGCGATTCGCCGGGGTTAAGTTTGAAAGGGGAGCATTAGGGATGCCGCACAGCTGTTTGGGCATGAAAGGAGGCGCATACACTAGACCGTGTATGCGAGGGGTTAC
Organism: Eupelmus azureus; assembly: GCA_030522685.1. Classification (NCBI taxonomy): domain Eukaryota; kingdom Metazoa; phylum Arthropoda; class Insecta; order Hymenoptera; family Eupelmidae; genus Eupelmus; species Eupelmus azureus. Next base: position 4,694 of record JAPYZA010002742.1, on the reverse strand, counting down.
ATGAGATGCTCGCGCTTCTGTAAATAATAATCTCCACCTAGTTTCCTTTTCATATGAGTTTCCATGCTACTTGGCCTGCTGTCTTTGTTCCGTGTGTTATTGAATAGTAAAATAAAAATTTGTATGCGAATTCAAATATCAATGATTCATTAATGCTTTTAAATGTATTTTTTTACCTTTTTAAATTAAAAGCATGAAATTATTAACCAAATTAGTAAATTAATATTGATTGAATTACTTATACGCTAAAAATACATTAATTTTATAGAATAGAATAGTCTTTACATGCAAATGTATGTATAATAACAAAAATAGTAAATTTAAAAACATAAATTTCTTTAAATAGTTATGGTAAGGTCTTTTAATAAATAAACAAAAAGAGTGGAAAGATGAAAATAAAAAATCAATGAAATTGCAAATAATATTTTAAACCTCCATCATAATTCTATTAACGGTCATCTTTCACTCGTGATTCATCAAAAGGACTTTTTGTTCCATTGAATAAGTGATATAATAAATTTCATATATTCCATTCCTCTATTCTCTCTCTTATCCTTTTGAGCTTTAAAGATCGAAGGAGAAAATGCTTCGACCCTTCATATAATGTAAACCATTGTCCAGTGTAGACGAGTTTTCTTTGGCTCACGTACAAAAGTATATATGGTTACATTGTTCCTATCCTACTATTGAAAATTGTTACCTATCGAAGGGAGAGAAAGATAGAGTGAAAGAGGAAGGGAAGCAAAGAGAAAGAGTGAGGGAGAAAGAGAAAGACTGTTCGCCACCTAATGTGACGTTCACTGTCAATACCGCGCCGCATTCTTGTCGTGACAATCACTAGTAGCCCTATTGAACAGCTTGACGAAGATAAGCTGAAGCGATGGTCAAAGAGGCCTTATTTCAAGTTTATTTCATACGGAAATAGCTATTTTTCATGAACTTAATATTTTTTCTAATCATTTAATTATTTTTCTTAAATTATAAAATCTGAAATAATTCAATGTGAAGTAATTGTGCTCAATAACTGCTAAATTAAGTAAAATTAAACTAAAAGCTACAATGTTTACGTTTTTAAATATAATAATAAATAAAATTTAAGTATTTAGCGGTTATTTTAGCGGTTGCCAAATAAAGTTACCCTAATAATTTTGTATCTGAATATGTAATAGATTCCAGGAATATATCTAGTTATATAAACAATTGGATGGATATCTTGTAGGACAAAAAATGTATTTAAAAATATAAATAAAGTAGGGAAGAGCGGAGCTAGTTGACCCACAATTAATATTTTTATTTTATTAATATCTTCCTTAGGAAATCAGATTTGTGTATGCCAATCATTATACATATTAATAATGCTACGACTTACCTATAGAATATCAAATATTACCTAATACTATTACTAAACAGTTAATTATTTATAATTGAACGTCAAACTCCGCATGTCAACTAGCCCCGCTCTCCCCTACTATTTAGATCACCTTTATTGAATTTAACAGAAATGTAACATAAATAATCTGAATAAGTATAGAAATTGTAAAAAATACATCCTCTCGTCTTACGAAACTCGGTATAGATCTACTTAAAAATTATAAAGACTATTTTAAGATTCATTTTTTCTTTTCTTTTTTTATAAAAGATGTATCTAATACTTTTTATTGCTTTCTATTCTTTATTTTAATCTATAGATTGATATTTATATTTTTGTTTATGAAGTTGTTCTTTTCGCTCTAAGATGATATATTCTTTGAAATGTTCTAACACGCTCACATGCATTCATTTCGAAATTCGTATAATTATTAAAAGTACTGCTACGTAGAAGCTAAAATATTATGGATTTCCTTTTGTATGATATCTCCCACAACGTAGAGGTTAAAATGTTTATACCTCTTCAACGGCATACCTTTCCAAGCACAAATGCTCATGTTAGTCAAATAGCATTAGGTACCTGCTAAGGTCTTTGTCACCAATCTAGATTATACTTGACTTCATGTTATGTCGTAAATCTCTGACAAATGAAAAAAGCTCTGTCATGGTCGTGTGCGCTTTACAAATGTCAAGACTTTACGTTACAAAGTAGGTTTTGAAAAATGTAGTAAACATAATCAAGTGAAAATGTTTGAATATTTTCGGAAAGATCTGGTTAGGGAGAGAGTTTTTAACACACATTGTACTCTGTCATAATTTTAGAAGACTTTCTTGAATATTCCTAATTTTTTGCATACCTTACAATACTTCAAATTATGAAACATTAACCTTAAAGTAATATAATTATTAAAAATAACATAATAATATTGATTTTTACAAGACTACCATTTCACTTCATCGTATCCCATTAAAACCAAATCAGCAAAGCACGAAAACTCTTCGATCCTTTCAATCCATTATCCATAAGTTATTAATGGATCCCCAATTTCAAAACGATTGAAAAGCGCATCGCCAGCTTCCTACAAATGGCCAACCAGTCACGAGAAGCCCAGAAAAATAAAGCAGCACATCAGCGCGAGCCAGTCCAAAAAAGCGCTCTAAAGACCCTAAGAATCCACGGCGAGCACGAAAGGGATATCCCACGTCGGAAAAAGTAGAGACGCGCTCAGGTTAACCCGGTCACGGCGATAAATCATTCGCGAAGCGAGAAAGGAAGATCCTTGCGGGTTCTTGTTAGCGAGCCGTCGCTCTCGCGGGATGAGCCGGAAACAAAGCCCAGAACTGCGGGGGACGTATAAGAGCGGAATGTAGCTTGTGTTGGCTTGGTTGGGCAATCGAATTAATCGAGAAAGTAAGAGGGCGAAACGAGTCGATGAGAAATGATCAAGGAGTGACGATTCGTATGAGAGGAACATTTTGCCTCGTGTTTCTAGGCATGATGAAATTTTGGAGAATTTTTGATCGATGGTTATTCATTTTTAAATTTTTTCGGGGATAGTCCAGTATGGTTCAATTTTATTTCTTACTTTTTGTTTTTTGATAAATTATTTTCAATTTCTTTAATGCATTAATTTGTTTTTGTTCTCACAAATGAATTAATTATTCCACAAATTAAAAAATAGGAGTTCAGTTCAGTATAAATAAATTGTTGACACTTTGGTGCTTCAGATTTCATTCAATATTTGACCCAATATAAGCATTTAAATTTATGCTTCAACCATCAAATTATAGGTTATGAAAAAAATGTATGTCACCTACGGTCTAAGTTTAATATCAAGGCATTATAAAAATATTAAAATGGTTTTACGATGAATTTCGTAGGATGCCATTTTTATGATTACTAAAGCTTTCTACCTTTTATAAATAAAAAATTGTGATCGTTTTTGCAATATTGCAAAATCTAGAAGAGTAGTTAGTTTAATTAACCTAGATATTTTACGATCCGTTTACGACTTTTATGAAACTATTATAGTATTATAAAAACTTATTTAATTAACTAGATAAAGTAATATTAGATTAAAGATTTTTCATTATAGATATTCATAAAAATAAATTTTTTAATGAAATGATAATGATCTATTTCCAGGAAACAAAACTTATTCACAAACAGACAATTCCCAAAATAAATATCAAATCATTTTATTATTCATTTCACCAAGTATTAGCAAATGCAAATCGAAAGAGCCGAAGATAAAAAATGACTCTTCCTGCAATGATTGTATTACTTTTCACAAAGGCATTAAAGATCCCTAAATTCTTTACGAAATTTAATTAAAGCTTGAAAGGAGGAGAGGGAGAGAAAAAAAGAGAAAGAGAGAGTCGACTCTTTCGCGGAAGCCTTACATGCGCAAGCGTGCAAAAAAGTGGGCGCAAAAAAGGGGTAAAGATGTACGGCGATTCGCGCTCGGTGCAATTACACGCGTCCATACTGTTTACCTTAACACGAGCGCGCACTCCCCGAACGTTTCATTTTCTCGGGATTAAGTAACGTCGTTACGCGCACACGCGCTCGCGCTATTAACGGTTTAATTAGCGTAAGTTTTCATTTGCAGGATTACCAGCTGCGAGCGAGTCTGCCGACAGAGCGGGCGAGAGAGACAGAGAAAAAGAGAGAGTGAGAGAGTGAGAGAGAGAGAGAGAGAGAGAGAGAGAGAGAGAGAGAGAATGAGAGAGAAAGGGACTAGGGGAAGGATAGGTACGCAGGAGGATCAGAGTTAGAATTAGAATAGTATTTGTATTTGTTTGTATTTGCGTGCAGTACTGCGCAGCCGTTTAGGATTATGCGTATTATAATGGACTGCATTAGTATTATCGGTCGCTGCTTTAGTTTTAAGGAGATTTTCCTGGTAGTCCGCAACGATTTTATTCCAGTTTTATCTAATCTGGCTTTTAGATGGTTCTGTGAAAGTGGAAAATTATGTAGGTATGGTGTATTGTATAATTCTGACGCTTATCAAAAGTTAAAAAGCATAAATAAAGTATTTTTGAGTTCTTAAGGGATAGATGTAAATCATATAGTGCTGTGGGTTATATATGTATATTCAAAATAAATTTATTGAAGTTCGAGTAAAAAATTGTGTATTGAAGGTAAATTGAAACAGTACGTACGATGAACTTTTTGGTATTAATATATATTTTTATATTAAATATACATTATTTATGCATATTTTGCCTAAAAAGTTTGTTCTTTAAGAAAATCTAACAATTACATAAAAACAATACAAAAATAATCGCCTTGAGTTAAAAAAACAAACTGACAATAATAA
>JAPYZA010002741.1:0-16562 GCA_030522685.1 Eupelmus azureus | reverse complement strand
AGCCGCGTCGATAAATAAGATAATTTGAAATTCAAGTGTAAACGACATACCGATCGGGCGAATTCACTTCCTCAAACCGATAAAGACTTCAAATTTCGAAGATCAAAGTTTCGAAAATCGGCAATTTAAAATAATCACTTAATACCAAACTCGACTTTCATTACCATCCATTAGCATCCCCCTTCGCTTTGCAAAAAAGAAGCAAACGCGCCGATTTAAAATATCGGAAAAAAGGAAAAAGCCAGCGAAAGCCACACACTCGAGAGCGGCGAGCAAACCTCGGCTGCGGGGGCAAAGCGTGCATTTTGCGAGTGAATAATAAAAAGCTACTTATTATTCAGCCAAATAAAAGAAGTAAATTCGTGAGTGCGCGCGTCGATTCGTGCGGGGCGCGCAGCCTGTCCCCTCGCGGCGTTTTTTGGGCCACTCGCGCGCAGCGACAGCGTGAAAAAGAAAGAAATCGTAAATTCAATTACGCCGCGGGGTAGAGAGAGGCAAACGTCAATTACATCCATCACGTGACGACACACGCGGCGCGTCTTTTCTCTTTTGCTCGGCTCTCTCGCTCAGCGATCTCCGGGAGCTTCGCATAATTCCAATTATCTACAGCGCGCCGCTCGTCCTTCCTGAGAGCGAGCGCGCGCAACTTGCATTAATTAGCTAAAGGCTTGCTCTCTTATGTGTTTTTGCGCCCGGCAGCTCTCCGAGAGTTCATAAAAAAGACTCGCTCGCGTAAGAGAGAGCCTGGAAAAAATGCCGAGCCGCTAAATGGCTCTGAGCTCTAAGTTATGCGTAGAAAAAAACGTGTACGAGAGAGAGATATATATGTAGGAGTTTTTTTCATCGGCCGCTCCTCGCAATGAAATTACCATTTCGCTGCTTTTTGTGTTTTTCGAAAGGGGGGGGGGGGGCTTGTACAAATTTTTATGCTGCCTAGAGGCTGGATGTGTCCGGGCTTGGGAACGTTTTTTACGCGAAAATTAAGCGACGCTGATGTCTTCTTTACGGAAAGTCGATAAAATCCGGCCGAGATCGTTATCCGCTCGGCGAAAGAAGAAAACAAGCCCGCCGCGGGGAAAATAAGGGCCGGATTAGCAGGATTAAGGCCTGCCTCGCTGGCTTTTTACGCTAGACGCAAGGCGTGCGTTAGCGTGTTTTGAGTATATGGTTCTAATTGAAATAATATGCTAATCGAGGCCTTCCTGCTCAAATATTGGCAAACAAAATTTAAATAGACGCAAGAAAAATCGTTAAATTATTCACGAGATCCTGTTGTGATTACGTTCGCGCCTGAATTAACATTTCGTCGTCGTGAAAATGACAAATCGACGCCGAGGATACTCCGATAGCCATGGAAATTTCTAAGCAACCCGAGAAAGATTGATAGCCTTTCGGATGAGCCGGGCGCGAGAGAAAAAGTTCGAAAGTCGCGTCCGCATAGGGAAGAGCCGGTAATCGAATTTGTAACGCCGTGGAGAAAGGCGAGCATTATTATGTGCGTCCGTAATCTCGCTCGATCGTCCGTCACTTTCGTCTCCTGAGAAACAATGGCTGGAATTGATTTGCGCGCCGGGATTTCTCACAGGCAGCTGCTTCCGTGCGAGAGCTTTTCAAATGCAATTCCGCCTTGGAATGTAAGAAGTTGGCGTAATGGTGGATGGCTAATCAAGAGGAATACGTAAACTAGTGGTGTGAGTGTGTGTGCGCGCGGAAAAAGCTTGATTTTATTGAGTTTTTCAGTGGGATTAGTTCTGCGATAGATGTGATTGAAAGTTTTTTGAGTGGTCTAGAGTGAATGGATTTTAAATTAAGTGGATGTTATTGATTTACATACTGTAGTAAATTTTTGTTGTTTATACATAAATTCTGGTTTTTGATACTGCTGGTAAATTTTTCCTCTTTATTTCTAAACATTAAATAGAAAACTAAATTGAAAAGTCTCACTTTTAAATATTTTTTCCAACCTTTTCCAGCTCAACCGCGGAAAAAGGCCATCGAAGCGCCATAATCGAATGTTCAGCCGCGCGAAAACGACTTTTCCGCGGCAAACAGCCCGGCTGATTTTCGCGCAATTCCAGGCACGCCTCGCCGCGCGGAAGCCAGTCTCCCGCCCGTCATCCTCCTTTTTCCGTCTCTATATCCCCCCGTTCGTCTGGTCTGCGCGCATCTGCGCCCGCTCCCGTAGATTCGATAAAAAATAATCGGCTACCGTGCGCGCCTGGCGAGATCGGCTCCTCTCCTATATATCCAGCTGGTGCGCTTGCGGTGATGATGCGTGAGTATCCTTCCACGGTAGCCTCAATCAGGCCTCGGCGCGCGCTTCTCAATCGGCGCCAAATTGGGGGATCTATTGGGCCTATAATTGGATATTACAGCGGCGGGCGCATATATTGAATTATCGGGAAAATCATGCGCCTACTTTCAAAGTCTCGGCGGACCCTCTCGCCTCTCTCTCTCTCTCTCTCTCTCTCTCTCTCTCTCTCGTTTCTATAAGGCTTTTCGTTTTTTACTTTCTCGTTCTTCATTGTGAGAGCGCGTCCAGCTCGATGCGAGGGTTAGAGCTGCTATACGTCTTGGGAACGGGAATTCGAGCAATTTGGCCTCTGATAGCCGGAGATTGCTACATTATAATCGAGAATGCATATTGTGAGCGTTCCTTTATTTTTGCCTTCGTGATTTCTGCTCTTTCGGTTTTCATCTTTTCTGCAATCACAATTATTCTATTGTATCGTAGTATGTAATTTATTAAATATTAAGATGATTTGGAGCGAGATAAGCAATCGTTGTTCTATTTACTAAGGAATATTGCTTTTATTTTCACATTTTTATGCAGGAAAGAACCGACTTTTAGCTCGTTTAATTTTTTTGCTATTGAGTGAACATCCTTTGTCAACTTTACAAATAACAAACTTATTTTGATTGTAATATCAGTAGGTAAAATATCTGTTTAGCAGACGAACGTCTATTAAAAAGAAACCATGGGCAATGAAATTATATCACCATAAAAATCAACAACAAAGCGAACAATTACAGCAAAATTACCAAACTTATGAGTCAAAGTCTAATAATACTGCAAGAGTAAACACTAGCAATGAACTTGATTCCCCAGTGGAGACAAAAACTTGAAACAGGCCTATAAATTAACTAAGAGCGCGCAGAATGCAATTTCTCCGCGTCCACGCGTGACTCAGATCCAAAACTCTCATAAACTGTGACATCACACACGTTAACAAAGTGGCGTCAGGGCACTCGGCGAGTTCCCACACTCGCTGACCTTTAAGCCTTTCTTCCCACACAAACCGAAGCAGCAGCAGCAGATGAGACAACGTCTGCTCCGGTCGGATAAGAAAAAACGGCAGCTCTTAGCGTCGCTTCTCAACGCGCTCGCGGAGATGAAGCTGCTTATTTCGTATATACAAGCCGCGACTTGGTGCACGTATATATACCTTGGCGAACGAGGAAGCCAGTGGAAACACAAAACGGCTAATGGATTCCGTGAAGAGGCCGACGTGCTCCTGACACGCCATTATCGGACACGTTTCGGAGCTGCCCTCCGCAATAGACTATGCGCAGTCGCTGCGTATATAGACGAGTATTACCAAGCTGAGCAGCTCTCGCGTAACGGCGAGCCGTTCTGACAGGATCGATCGCTGGGCGAGCTCTCTGAGGGTATATGGGAGAGATGGGCGAGAGGATGGAATAAGATGGGAGAGATGCGAATGAAGGGAAGATATTGGAGAGACATTGCTTGCTTCCCTAGCTTGTGTGTAATAGTTTTCTAGGCTGTCTTTTTGAGTTTAGGCGAACGAGTTGACAATCTTTCATAAATTACAACTTTTTCAAATAAGAAAACGCTTATATATCATATCTACGTCAAAAGCTACACGAGGACAATTTCTTATAACCCTTAAACTCATAAAAATAGTTAAGCACAGCAATTCATACCCGCGCCAACACTTAAGCTTTCAACGGCCGAGTTTAATAATAGCCGCTCTCTCGGTCTCGCGCGCGACTCTTCTAAAAATACACGAAAAAAACACGCGCGCAGCTAAATGGATGTTTCTTTCACGCGAGCGCGAGAACATACGTACACACACTTGGACACACGTCACGCGCCCTTCACGATCCGAGCCTCTGATAACATGCTCCGAGGCTCGCGCGCGAACGATGATAATTTCCGTGTGAAAGTTAAAAGCGAGAGTGACACTATAACCATCTGCGCGTCGCTCACGAAAAAAAAGGAGGAGCGAGCGAGAAGGCAGAAACGCTCGGCAGCCGCGCTTATAAATATCAATTACGCTGCGGCTGGGGCAATTGGCCTGCTACGGAAGCATTAGCATAATACTCGGGCGGTAAAAATTTGCGTCGACCACCCGGCGAGGCCCGTTAAAAAGGCCCCCTGCTCGAAGATTACAGGAATCGGGGATGCAAATTACGATGTCACCACGAGCGAGCTTCCGCGATGTATGTATGACCCTACTGGGTGATCTGCATAATCGTTCGTTTACGAGCGAGTAGGTGGACGCTGCTGCGGGAGTTTTTACGGGGATAGAAGGGGTAACAGGTGGCAAAAAGATTCATATTGCTGAAATGCCACCGGCGAAGATGGAAGCTTGGGATGCGAGGCTTCGTTGATGGTAATTGTATTATTTTAAGATTCATTTAGGTGGTGGGTCATCTTTTATTTATTAGGTTTTTGTTTGCGATTTTAAATTAGCTTATGATACTTTTTCTCATTTTTCAACACCAGTAAAACTCATAAAATAGTTATAATTTATATTCTAAACTATTTTATCAATGTGTCTGCCAGAAAACATTTTGAATTTCGGTCATATTCCCTAAAAAATAAACACAGCATCGCTTAAAAATCATAAACAAAGCGTCAAGAAAGAAACCTATCCCACACTCCCAAGCCGACCCTCCGCCCAGTGACAAAAAACGCGTTCGTCAAAGTTTTTTCTTAATTAGCGCGCTGCGGCGTCGACGGCGGCAGCGTCGGCCCTCAAAAAATAAACCCAAGCCAAGCGAGGCGCGCTCGCTTTTAATTGCTCATCGAGACGATCCCTCTCTTCGCGAGCTGCACGGGTCGATGCAGGTCAAGGGGCGTTCAGAGCCGAACTCTCATATCTGCGCGTGTATATGTGTGTGGCGAGCAGTTGCGAATCGCGAGCTGCATTATATTCCAGCGCGCTCAGCTTTAATGATAGACTCCGGGCCGAATTAATAAGTCTAATAGGCGTTCTTCATTATATTCTTTCTCATATTTTACTTTCTAGTCGTTTTTACGAGCGCAAGCTCACGACTTTCGTTTCCTCTTTCGACTCGCGTTGTTATTATATACATACGCGCGCGCTTCTTTTAATTATCGGTATTATCCGAAAGTTTAATTAAAGCCGACTGTCGGCTATGTCGGGATTAGGCGGATTATAATTTTCCAGCGCGGACGTTTTCGGGGAGAAAGTTACGACTGGCGATTTTGCGTAGAAAAATGGATACTAAAAGCCGCGCGCTGAGCAGGTGGTCTGGCCCCTTAAACGAAGAAACAAAAAGGCCGCGCGCTGCATTCAAAGGAAATATTGTTGCAGCGAGAGAACGCGGCTGAGCGCAAAAAGACAGAGACGTATAGAGCGAGAGAAAGAGAGTCGGGTATATAGATCAAGATACAAGCTGAGCCAACAGGCAGAAAGAAATTAATGAAGCCGCGAGGAGCCGATATCAATCAGCGCCGATAGCAGTCGATAAAGGCACGCGCGGCTAATTTAATATTTCCTCTGCGCGTCGGACACGCGCGTGACATAGTCGTTGCGTCGAGTCATGACACAGAAACAATTTCTCTCTCTCTCTCTTGGCTGAATGTAAGAAAGAAGAGATGGCATCGTCGTACGTATGTGTCTGCTGGCTGGAGCCGGCATCGATCGAGCATGACGCCGGCACGCGGCGCGCGTGTAATCACGGACGTGTACACGCGCCGCGTTCGCTTGCTTTTTCCTCGCTCGCTCTGAGCTTGCTTTTTTCCTCTTCGCGCGCGCGCGCGCCGCGAGTATGGCAATGACATCTGTATGATTAAATATTGTGCCGAGTGCCTGCCAGGACTGTATCGATGAGCTTTGTCACTGAGCGGCTCTGCATAAGGTGCGTTTAATGCTGCTGATACCTTCTTTTTTCGATCGTTTCTTTGAGATAGTGTAATCAATTTAATATCATATAAATAATTAGGCTGAGTAATTGAATTGAAGAAAAATGTAAGAAGAAAACTAATTAGTTAGATCTAATCATTGAAATTTTGATAATTAAATTCTTCTATAATATATCAGTGTCTTCAAATTCTTGTATAATTTCAATTTCTGTAAAAACAAAGAACCTCTCGAAAAAAAAGCCCGATTCCATCTCCAGCAAAAAGGTCAGCGAAAACACTTATGTACACCGTCTCGACTCTATACCTTTCGACGTATACGGTATTCCAGACTCTCGGGGACAGTCGCCGACACGGCGCACCTTGTGCCAGAGTCGCGGGGCTCTCTTCGCGCGTCAGCGCGGCATTAACTTAACGAGCCTCGGCCCACGCGACGTTTCGTCGCCCTGGGGTCGGAGGTTAACTAGACGTGAGAATTCTCGCGCTGTAGCATCGAGAGGAATCCTCGTTTCGACTAGGGGTCAGGGTCACGCTCCGCCATGTGAATCCGGATGCGCGATGCTAAGTGATGGTATAGCGAGACGGAGAGATTTAAGGATTGGGATTGTTTGTTTTTTTGTTGTTGTTGTTAGCAAGGGTATAACGGGAATGTTGAGTGGCTCCGGGAATGTTCGTTAGCGAAGATGTGGGAATGTTGTTGAGTTTGCGTGTGAGGGACAATCTAAATCTATACAGTTTAATTAAGTAAAGAAAAGATTTTATACGTGAAATAAAGGTTGCGGTGATGATCGTAATTTTGTAATACCAAAATGTAAGCATGATTATTATCATTATCAATATTGTCGGTCGATTGAAAACGAATCAAGAACTGATCGACCGCACGTTCTTACAACTTACAAAATTGTTATAAAAAACATTCCAACACGTTCTCAATAAATTGTTAATTTAAAAAGCTCTGATTCCATTAAAAATAAATCCTCGCCGCCATAACTCTTAAATTTAATCAAATATTTATAACAAGCCCACTTCCGCGTGATTTTCAATAAAGCGCAGCGCGCGAGGATGGATTAATTTAAGCAAAACCTTGTAGACACGCGTACAGTTTAGCCTCTGCCAGGCTGTAATTACGCAGTCAGCCGCGCGGAGGCGCATAAAAAGGGCCAGCCTCGCGCGCTCCTCGTGCTCGTATTTTTGTCTCACCTAATGGCACGAAAATTAATTTCCGAGGTATCAATAAGACCCAGGCCCCAAACTTCCACGTAAAAGTAATTATAGCCGAAGTAACGGCCGCGAATCTCGGCTCCTCTCTCTCTTTCCGACTCGCGGGTAAAATTAATTTCAAACGTAAATTACGAAGCGGCGGCGTCGGCGCACGTACACTCACGGCATATTAACGCGCGACTATCGGCCGTAATCGTATAAAAACCGGAATCGCGCGAGCGCCAGAGAGGAACATCTGCATCCGCGCGCGCGGGCTTGTGTAAAAATGTAATCTTTCGGGGAGGCGCGCGCGGCGTGTGGCCCCGGCGTTTGATTGGCCGCGGAAAAAACTCGGGCGTTTTTATGGCCGAGGCCAAATTTACGGAGGGGGAGTAATAAATTTCGTCGGCCTGACGTTTGATGGCGATTTGATGCGAGCCCTGAATCATCGCTCCCGATGTAATGTGGATATAGGCTCGCCGCTGGATTGGCTTCTTTTCTCCTATATAGAACCTGTAATCGAGACATTGTTTTTTTCCTGATTTACGGGCTATTGTTTTACAGGCGTAATGGATGGCCGAAAGGAAATAAAGATGCGGGGGTAATTTCGTGATAAAACTGTAGCAATTTTGAGAATTAATGGTCTCGTGGATGTAACGAAAAATTTTCGGTCCTTCCCACGAATAGGTCTGTTCACATTCATTTATAAATATCTATATTTATTTATTTTCTCTAAACGTTCATCTATTATAAGAAGCGACGTCAAATCAATCGTTAGTCATTATGTCAAGCGGGCACTCGAGACTTAAAGGTTAGTAGAGAAAGTCCCAAGAAACACATGCGTCTGCTCGGAAACACGTGCTTAACAGTTAAGAAACCGAGGGCCCACCGCTGCCCTATTCCAGAACACGTTCACTTGGTTTCCATGCGCTACCGCGCGCATCTGCGGCCAAGCGGCTGCCTCTCAACTAGACGGACAAAAAAAAGTTGTACTGTTAGTCAACCCCGAGACACGAAAAATCTTAAAAACAGTTCGGTATAGCAAAAAAAAGGGTTGCGCTGCGCTTCCGAAAATTTAGACTTTTGGGTGAAGCTACGGTAGTTGTTTTTTCTGCGCGCGTTTTTCTCTGCCTGCTAGCAGTTACGCCGTCGTATACGCAGTTTTCGGTAACTGCGAGGCAAAAATTAAGATTTATTATAACTACGCGGTCTGCACGTTCGCCAAGCCGGAATATACTCATTAAAGGGGTGAGTGCGCGCGCGCGAGCCGAGAGTGGACATCGGGTAAAAATAAAAAGTTAGTCGCTTTATGACCGGGCGCGTCTTAACCCTTGACTAATCCAAAGAACGTGAAGAAAAAAAAATGTCCCGCCATATAACCCTTGGGCTGACGGTGAAACTGGAAGGGTTGCAGTCGCCAGGCACGGAAGTCAAAATATTGCTTTATTGCGGGTCTCCGGTCGAAAGGGTTTTTTTTTCTCAACGGGTTGACTTCGCGGAGGAAAATTCGTGGCCCGACGGCCGGATTAACTTTTACCGTTTTGCTCCTTGACTTTACTGTTTTAGTGCGCTTTGGCCTCGCGGGGCAAGGCGCAGAGCTACGCTACGGAGGGAGAAAGGGTTGGTTGCGATGTGTACAGTTAGGTCGCGTAGTTATGTTTCTCAGAGTGGGAGAGAGGAAAAAAAGGGTAGATATATTGGAGAAAGGCTTGAGCGAAAGGGTGCCGTAAAATTTTCTCGACAAACTTTCTCCCGTAAACGCTTTATTATTTTCACTGGACCGGCGGAGCGGAAACTTTTTTTTTTTTCTACACACAGTTTTGCGCTGCGAGCGTGCCGCTTTGACTTTATTATTTTGCCCCGGCGATCTTCGGGACAGTTCTGCGCGGGCGATGCGGCACGGAAAATATTAAAACCGTTGAAAATTCTCGGAGTTGCTGCGAAAAAAAATGTCGGAAAAAATATTTTAACTGTGAATGCGGAAAACCGTTTTTTGGCACATTTTTCGTGTTCCGCTAGGGTTGTTGGAAAAAAGGTGAAAAAAAAGATGTACCTGTAGAAGAGAGCAATTCTGTAGCATTACTTTTTGCGCCGTAAATTATGTAAACAAGGAATGTAATACTTATATAATAAAATACTTTAATAAAATATTTATCCAAAAACTTTTTTTATACCTTATTGAATCGAATAACACTTTTCGACTGCACAAATTAAAAAGAAATAACTAAATGAAATTTAGCTCACACTTACTTTTTATTTTGTGCCGCGCTTATTACACTGAGCGAGCCTCTTAATTAGCTGTCTTCAATATAATTGCATCTCAAAAAAACCCTAATATTTCGAACTTTATTTTTTTTATCAATTTGCCAGAAACAATGAAATTAATAATTAGAAACGAACGCGGTATTAAAACAGACGTAAAGATAGGGCATTCATTATTTTTTAATACCCTCTCGGCTAATCACTGTGCAAAATTGAAAGCTTGATGGGAGCCACGAAAACAGGTGCATCGCCCTACACATATACAGCTTTAAAACTATTTGCGCGTTTCTCATTGCCGAATGAGAAACGCCCATCGCGCAAATTACCGGTAACTTCTTTACACGTCTTGGTGCCACGCGAGTGCAAAGGAAACGAATGAAGCGGCAAAAATAAAAGAAGCTGAGCCCGAGCTGTGAGCGAGTAAACGAAACTGATTAATCTCGTTAAGAAAAAAAGTAAATAAATCAAGGATGAACGGAAAATAAAAGATGCGCTTTGTGATTTTAACTAACTTATTTCGTAGTAAATTTACGACTGAACCATTGATTTTCTGTATATAAATCATTAAATTATTTTTAAAAAAATTTCAGCAGACTTAATCCAGCTTTAATTCGATGAAAACGAAATTAGCCGCTGAAAAGCAGGAAGCGCAGGCAGCGCTAAAGAAAATATCATTGAGAACGTCAGTAATTTCATATTCGCGCGAGTAACGCTGCGGTGAAATCAATGTTGAATTAAGCCATTGCTAGGGATCAAACGGAGCGACGAATAAGTTGAGAATGATTGCGTGATTGATGGCAAAAAGACAGGCGCACTCGGCGCGTATTCAAGTTCGTGGCGACGTCATTAAGGTCAATTCGCGGGACTTTGCCTACTCGCTGGCACGTCGACGCGGTTTTCAATCGCGATTCTCATCAAGCGTAATTTTCAGTAATTTAATTAAACTCGGGAGTCTCTCATCGAGAATGCATGATTTTTTTTTGTCGTGCGGTTGGGTAAGAAGTGCGTGGTCGCGGGAGGTAAATTAGGAGGGAGAATTAGACATTTTTACGAAGTATTATTCTAATGACTTGACGTGTTTGGAGACGCTGACCGCAACCGTTATTATAAAAAGATATGATTAGGTAGAAATTGTTATTACATCTGTGGGAAACAATAGTTTGGAATAATTAAAAAACGTTTTGTGATGGTTATTATATTATTATAAATAACGATTCTAAAAGTTGCAATCAAGAAAATAAAAATATTTTTATAAATTTCGTCGTTACAGTCACACAGTGACTATACTCCCATTAAATTACATAAAAACATTCGACATAAAATCCGAGCTTTAAAAATTGCTATCTGTCGAGGCAAGAGCCGTCTTAAAAACACTTAATGGATCGAGCTCCTTAAAAGACCATAAAGTGTAAACAAAAATATTTAATTTCACAGTAAAAAGGCACATAACGCAAACCACCGAGGTAGCAGGAGCGCGAGCGCGATCCTTTGTTTTACCTCGAACGAGTTAAGATCGCGCCAGCGGTATAATCTAGCAAGGAAACGAGCCCTAATGAACTCGGTGTGGTCGCGCGAGATAACAATCAAGCTCTCTCGCTTACTCGCTAAAGAAAAAAAAACAAGTTAAATAAAATACCAAGCTCTTAGTGTATCTCTCATAAAGGAGAGCGTCGCGAGCAGCCGCATTTCCCAGAAACCTTTTTCGGCCTCTGTCTTTTCGAGGCCAAGTACGGGCAAATAAACCGAGTCGCCATATAAAACGACGAAAAGCCGAGAGCGATATAGCGGGCGCAAAAAGGAAACGCTCCAATATTGCGCTTTTTTCGCAGGCAAAAATGGCAAAAATGCCTTAGCGTTATACAACGTTGCGACGTCGGCGGCGACGGGACAATAGCTCCGTCTCGTTTAAACTGTAACATCGAGGACTCGCCGATGCTGTCTCTCTCTTTCTCTTTCTCCTCGAGGGCCGTCGAATCGTAAATTATGCAAATGCTCGAAGAGTGGCCTGCACGCGCGGCGCGCGGCCGACAAAAGCCAGCCGATTTAAACTGTAACAGTTAGGGAAACGGATACCGATGGGCCTCACTGGGCCCACTGTGTTACGGTTCGACTGCGCAATAAATTAGAGCCTCGCTAAAAGCAGAGCACGTTTTCAGAGGGCTTGCGTCCGGAAAAACGAGAGCGGCCCAATGCGAAAACGAGGAAAGAACACGAGGGCCTCGTAAACGAAGACCGTTTGCGTAACTGTACCGGGGGTAGCCCCCCTAAAAAAGGCAAGGGTTAAAAATAGAGGCGCAGTAAACCAATTTTTGACCAAAATTTACAACTAGAGCACGGGCCGCTGGTGCAAAAGGAGGCCGTTTACGCAAGAGCGGTAAAAATGCCCCGGTCTCTTCTTTGTTAAGCAAATAGGCATGCTCTGGCTTTGCGGAACAGAAAGAAAGTTCATTGACTCGTGACGCCATTCAAATTTTCGAGGCGGGCATATTTTGGAGGAATTTTTTTTAAAGAAAAAGCGAATATTGAAAAAGTGTCTTTTTTCTGTTTTGTCGAATAGTTTTCGATTAAAAAGTTTATAAGTTTTTTATATATTATGTAATATCAATCTATCAAGAGAAAATTTTGTAGAAAATATATCTAGTATTTAGAATCTGTAGAATTAAAAGCGAAATTTGTAAAAAAATCTTTTATATCATAATTTTCTTAAACTTTTATTTCAGTTTTTACTATAATTCGATACATTATTTGACACGTATACTATATTCGTGTGAAATTGAGTTTCGTAACAGTGAATGTTATGCATCGCTAATAATTTATAAATAATACGTAGTGGCTGCACGTAAAATATGAAACTTCAGCTATCATTCAAATCTAACGTACAATAATACATTAAAACCACCAGTCTAAGAATTATAGCTTTCTAATTATTAATAGTTACATAATTTCCTAATGAAATCCAAAAATTCAACGGTGAAAAAAGAGTTGATAGAAAAGGCTGCTCCAGAACCCGGAAATAATTAAGAGTAAAACCAAAGCCGTCCAGAGGGGGTATACCTCCGAGGTCGAGGCTACTAGCTCCGACCTCAGACTACAGCAACGAGAAGCCCAAGTGTTGAAAGACACTGGCTTTCACTCGGAGCCCCTACCTAACCCAGCCGATACCCTTCGTCTCATTCCCTCAGCATTGGCAGTAGCCAAAGGCTCTCTAGCGTAGGCAATGCACCCCCGTAACGAAACGCAGCTCCCTTTCAAAAATTTACGTCTAACTGGAGCGGCGGTGGCAAGAGTGCAGGTACGGCGGGGGTCCGCCCCCAGAATGCGAAATATATTCGTAACAATATCGTACTATAACCGGCCGAGTCCCTGAAACGTGGCCCATTACTCGGAAAGGGGTTTTAAGGGTCCGTAAGTTTCGCAAGCACGGTCCGTTTTATTATTTTATGCAACTGGAGCACAGCTCTGGGGGCCATGCCCCCATTGTCCGGCGCGCTCCGTTTTTACGACGTAATAGTGGCTAGGGTTAAAAAGGCACCCTTTGCGCGCGCGACCAGCCCGGGGAGGAGATATATGGGGCGAGGAGGGCCATTCTTTTCCAGAGTTTACAAGAGTAAGCTCCGCAATGAAGAGAGAGAGAGAGAGAGAGAGAGAGCGCAATCTTACGCGGGCGCGTGCGACACGCAATACTCGAGCGGCGGCACGCTGCTCTAGTTGTAAATAACTGAGGGCATAAGGGTTGCGATTTTTCCGGCTATTTCCCGGAAAGGGGTGCCGCTGGAGTGGGGCCTCGACCAAGGCCGGCTCTCCAGACCTTGGGGGGTGAAGTACTCTTTCGCAAATTCGTAATATATATTTGCGCTGTATTCTGCGGAGCGCCGCTCCTAAGCCTGCCACGCAATACCAGAACAGCGGACCGAAGGGGGAGAGAGAAAGAGAGAATTGCGCGAGAGGATCGAAGGAGGGTCGTAAATAATATCACGCTTACGCGTGCGCGCTTCGAAGAGTTGCGTATTGTCTTGGGTGTGGGGGAGGGAGGCGCGCGCCGTTCGATGCGCTTGGGATGATAAATGCGAGAGAGAGCGCTGAGACCCTTTTGCGTTGTCTTGCGCGATTTCCCCCGGCTGTTGCCTAACTCGTTTCGGGGATGACGGATATATACGGGCTCTATACAAATTGCGAATTATTGCGAAATTTTTCGTCGTAAATTTCGGCTCAATGAATATTATTAACCGGGGAGTTTGGTGAGGATGGGGGAGGGAAAAAGTTTGGCGAGTTCTGCCAAGTCGTTGGAGTAATCCTGTGATGTTCAATATTAACCTAACAGTTTGCTAACGATTGATACGTATTAAAAAGGGTACTAAAGTTATTTTTTAATTTTTTTTATGATGATTAAGTGATTTTTGATATTTTCACATAAAAAATATTCGATTTCAGAACTAGTTACGGTTTAGACGTTGATTTTATTTTTATCTTTAAAAAATTATTTGTAATTGGCAATATGCTGATGAATATATAAATTTTTAATTTTCCAATTAAAATAATTCTCTTCGTAGCATACTTAAATCCTATTTTTGTTGTCTAATGACGACTCTTGGTCACGAGTGAAGAGTTAAACTACTGACTTTTAAAATTTGGCATTAAAATTATTATTTTATGTTAAAAATATTAAAAAAGTAATCCATAAAAATGGGGAAACGGATAAATTAGCAATAGCAAATCAGTTTATATTACAGTAATTCATTCAAATCTCGCAGTAACAATAATTGCAATATTCATAACTGCAACAGCATAACTTAACTAAAACCAAACGTAAAAATCTAAAGCATCACCATTGCGCAGCCAATATTCGCAAATTTACCTAAGCAGAAACCCAAGGCTCGGGCCTTCGGCCATTAGCCACTGGTAAGCTGCCGCAATAGCAAGCCAACGAGAAAGCCGGAATAAGCCTGAGAGAGACAGAGCAACTACAAGAGGAGGCTCCGTCCTTCGACATTAATATAGGCTCGGTGCAATAAAGCAATAATGACGCCGCCCTGATACAAATACAGGCAAATGTAATTCAGGGCGGTAGGTACCACTCTGAGCGTTCGACCGCTGCGCTCCCCCACTCTCGCCCCCTCCCAAGTTTACATCTCATACCTAAGCACGGAGACGTTCACGTAAAGCTGCGAAAATTTTATGGTAAAAATTCGGCCTGGCCGGCTGGCCCGGTCCGTAAAAATACGTGCGTTTTTACGATTTTTGCGAGCGTTTAAGGCCTCGCGTGCTCCGCCGCCCATAAACGTTTTTGTAGGGCATAGTTCGATTTTTGCCGGCAGCCCGTAAAAGCCCCCTGGACTTGTTTTGCGCGCATATATATTTTCAGGACCTTTTTCCGGTACAGTTTTCGCGTTATTACGGTCAGCCAAATAAAAACGTTCTCTAGCCTGGCGCGCACTATTTTTAAACGAAACTCGCCCTCGTAATATTATATTGCCCGCTCGCGCGCGCGCGGCCGCGCAGCTTAACGCAAGCGGAGCGGCGCGAAGAATTGCGTCGCCCATTTTTCCTCGCCGGGGGCACCAAAAATGCATATAAATATGAGCGCGTATATTTTAACGCTAATAAAGCTATACGGCTGGGCTGGGCTGTATAGCCTGGCTCTCTTTCACGGGGCGCGCTTTCCCTAGGTGCGTTGAAAAACTGAGGGTCACAATGGCAGGGCCCCGGGAAAACGGGCGCTTTTCTCGTATTTTAGCCGGGGCGGAGGTACTAACGAGCCGCGGCGCAAAAAGCCGGGCAAAAAGAAAGCTGCCGCCGGTACTCCAGTTTTTACTATTATTAGAGCAATTTTTTGCCTGTTTTCTCGTAAAACAGGAGCACGCCGGAGCGCGTGCTCTCCATTTGCGTGGCACGCGACTGCTGCTTCTTTGCCGGGCAGCGCGCCGAGTCTTTTCTCTCTGCGAGAGTAGTTTATTGGACGGACACGCGCCGCGGAACGAGCCGAAAAAGAGAGCATAAAATAGCCCGCTTTCTTTTTCTCTCAAATTGTCTCATCATGAGCTATTTAGGAGCTGATTCTGCTCATATTTATTGGGAGCTGCCTGTTCATTTGGGAGAATCGCTCTTTTGTACGAGATTATTAATTTAGCGCCAGAATGAAATGAAATTTTATTTCTGATAAAATACTTATTCTTGGCCTACTGGTACATGTTACAACATTTTTAAAAGTTACGTTCACAATTATAATAGTAAATCTATTATTTAATATCGTTTCTCCAAGCCGCAAGCATAACTCATTGTTTATTTGAAGTAGAACTGCTATCGCGGAAAACATTAAAAGAGAAACGCGAGAATCGAGCATAAAACAGCATCGGATATCTCCTTCCGCGTGCGTGAGAGAGCTTAGGCTCATAAAAAATCGCGAATAGCACGCATCCACGCGGAAACGATGATATCGGCTAAGTTCAGGAATCTGAAGTGAACGGGCGCGAAGTGCACGAAGTCGTACATTATGCATCATTTTCGTGCGCGGCGTCTGAGAAAAAAAAGGAAAGAAGGATTTCAGGCGTGCGCGCATCGGGAGGAAAACGCGCGGTTCTCTCTTCCTCCTTGCGTTACTGCACCCTTTTCCTCGCGTCGCTTTTTTCGGTTTATTGCATCCGAGCTGGAATCGTGAGAAAAGGTGCGACTCGGGGCATTTATGTAATGCGTGAGTCTGTATATAGCCAAGGATATAACAGCAGCAGCTGTATAGAAGCGAGTTGCAAACGCTGTGTGCGCAAGTACAATTATTTCTGGGATATTATGGCAATCGTCGATGCGAGAAATTCAATTTGTACCTTAATTTTGTCGGTATGCGTATACGGGAAGGTAAATATGTGTTTTGATTGCATTGCGATGAAAAGAATGGTTGTGTGAATTGCCGATTTTTTTGTGCGTTTGTTTTTTAGCTTCTGTAAATCGATAATCATAAGTTTCATAAGTTAGC
>JAPYZA010002740.1:0-11080 GCA_030522685.1 Eupelmus azureus | reverse complement strand
TCTCTCTCTCTCTCTGCTATATAGGTGCGAGAGAGACTTTTTCGCGAGGCTCGCGGAAGGCTCCGTCACCTTTTTTTTCTTCTCGATGACTATGGGCCGGAGGGGGACGTTTTGTGTACATGTCTCATATTGTGAAGCGCGAGAAAAGAGTGCTGAATCGCCCCCGGGGCTTTTCTCTGTGTTGTGACTGGCCCTCGCGGCGCGAGCGCGGGCGCGTGCTCTATGGATCTTGCGCTGTTCGACTGTTGGGAAATTCGGTAATTTGGTTTCGCCGACTTTGATCGCGTGGCAAAGGAACAGCGGGTCGTAAATACGGTTTTTTTTTTTCTAGAGGGGAGAGGTTTTTGAGGAGAGATACTTTATGGAGACGGTATTGAAAACATTTACGGCTAAAAAATCGTTGTCTTTCGGGGTGACAAAGATGGATGCGGCGTGTGAGTGGTAGAGGGAATTTTAGATTTTGGGGAAGATAGTTTGGGGTTCTGAGGATGGATTATTGTAAAAGACGCCACTTCTTTCTACAATATTTCATTATACATAATATCGGTTGCACGTAAGTTCTGTACCTATATATAATTTTAACATGACAATGAAAAATTTAATGTGTTATTATTATTTCAATTAATATTTAATGTTTAATATATTTTAGAAAAGAAAGTTGACTAAAAGTACCGCTTAAGACCTGTATTAATACAAAGAAAGTTGAGATTTGCAAAAGAATATTGTTGTAAAGGTTTTTTGAATCTTTTCCCTTTTGGAAAATTGCGAGGAAATGTTTTCTCACCTGCTCTCCAATTACCCGTTCTTTTGTAGTCATTTCTCAGCGAAAGAAAAAAGATTTCGCAGCTTTTTGATTTCCTTCTAGCCTAGCCTTTCAAACTATACCCTTTCAGTTAGCCGACACTCTGAAGCCCTCACTCCTTTTGTGACTTCTCATCTTGTTTATTTAGGACTTCTGAATTTGTTATTGAAAATTTTAAGATCTCTAAAATGTTTGCGTTGCAATGTAGAAGAAAAATTGAAAAATATTTTTTCAAACAACTTGATTTCACGTTTAACTTTCATTAATATTTCTAAATTACTTAAAGAAATAAATATAGTGTGTAAAGAAATAATTTATACAACAGAAGAAATTAAAATTTGATTATTTCAATTGAGAAACGCTACTGTTTACTTATTCAATTCAAAAGCTACATAGAAAAAAATCTGATGAATCAATAAAGTTTCCGTAGCGCCACAAAAATACTGCCACGCTGATGATTTAAGTCTGCGTGACGACTCAACTGCTCAGCCGAAGTATCGCGAAGCTGTATCAGCTGAGCGGCACGACTTCAAAGAGCTGGCCCGTGAATAATTTTCGAAGCTCAGGTGGAAAACTGGAAAATCCGATTCGATCTGTCTCGGGTTCGTGGCGGCACTCCTCAGTAGTTCCGAAGTCCTTGGAAATTGAATAGCACGACAAAAAGCAACATGGTTAAATAGTTTGTCGCCTCGATTAGATCCGATCTTCTCGCTATCTTTTGTTGACATATTGTATAAATTACAAAGAAGCGTACGAAATTCTTATGAAACTCTCGAAGCTACTGGTTTCTTTATTATCTGAGCTTGGGGAGCATTTTAATTTCGAGAAATATGATTGTCGTGAAGAAATTTTGAAAAAATAATTTGCCTGTTAATTGTTTTGTACATTTTTAACTTATCTTAATATTTTTGATGCATTTACTAATTGAAATAATATTATACAAATATTATTAAAATTCTTTTATATTATAAATTGTGAAAAGAAAATACCGAAAATTTGTATTTGTATAATAATTTTATAAAATTTAGTAACACTAAATACCAGTAAAACTGAGAAAAACTTATATTTCGAATTTTAAATTTAAAATTTTTCAGGATACTTAATTCTTCAAAGAACACTACAATAATATATAATATCCATTTTGGACCCAAAAACATTTTCCTAATTACATTCTAAAAATAGAAAACTGCAGTGCTCGCAATAACAATTTTCCCGTAATAAACTTATCACGTAACCAACCAAGAAAGTTCAGCACACCATCTAAAAAATGTAAGCGCACCGTCACCGCTAAAAAAGCCTTCACACCAAACTTTACATCCAGCACTCAAGCGCCAACACTCACTCCAGCTAAAACACTTACAACGTAATTACCTTCCACATATCCGGATCGAGCGCCAGCTTGCACTTGATCCTTGACGGATTAATTCCACGATACTCCCCGGCTAAAAAGCCTGTAGCTAATCGGCGCTTTCTCGCTTTGACACGCACGCTCTCTCTTGCGCGCGGAAATTTTCATCGACTCGCAGCTCGAAGCGTGAAACTTGCGGCGCGCGCCTGAAACTCGAGCGTCTACACATGTGCGCGCTCGAGAAAAGAGCCTCGCGCTGAAAGGAAAAAGGCAGAGAAAAAGGAGCGTCGACAATGGACCGCCGCTCTAGCTACGAGGCACATGCATATATGTATATATAATAAAAAAGGAGCGAGCGAGGTTCGAGCGAGTCAAATCGGCCGGCGGGCTCTCGCTTGTCAATGGCTACTTGCTACTACGCGGGATCGTAGTCTAGCTCCTCTATACGGAAGGTATTTTTCTCTTTTTCTAGCTCGGAGCTCGGCGGAGCCGCGTCGAAACGGCGATTTCACGCCTGGGGCCCGATGCGGCTTTTGCGGACTTCTCCGCCCACGCGCGCGCCACCGAGCCTCTGTCTCTCTCTCGCTCTCTTGCTCTCTGCACTTTTACAATGTGACTTCGTTAAGATTTCAGCGGAGGCAGCTGGCCGCCGGTGTCGTTAACGCCTGAATGTCGAAGGCCTTTTTCCGTCTCTTTCTCGGCTTTTCTTTGCACTTTTTTTTCTTAGCCCCTTGTTGTTTTTTCTCGATCAATGCGTCCTGCCACGATGTGGCCAAGTCGATGGCAAATTAATGCTCGAGGAAGTGTTTTGCTGGTGAGGCCCGTGGCAGAGAAAGTCCGAGAGTGTCGCTTTTGCTTTTGCTGCTTTTGTCGGGACTAGGAAATATGTTTTATTTTTATGATACTACGGTCAAGTGGTATAAAAAGTTTAAAAATTACAGTTGTTTCAAACTTTTAATTTAAGTTTTAAATTAATTTTATTTTATAAAATCGGAGTAATGAGAAAAACTTTGAATAAAAAATAAAATCTTATTTCAATTACTTGAATCACGAGTTCGATCAACGATTATGTAAGTGCTTTTTAAAATAGACTAACTTATTNNNNAACGATCTGATCAAAGTCAAATTTTCAACGCTTATGCTACGCCTCATAACCATCCACATAATATCTATGAATCGAATGATCAAAGACACCGCCGAGCACCGCTCCAGAAGGACACTAATGCTACACCTATAAATTGAACAAAGCTTAAATTTTGAAAAATGAATCTGTACACCCAAATGTTTTCATTAATGTTTACATTAAACGTACATATTATAGTTTGAACATTACTCGAAGTACAATTGTTTCAATAGTTTTTTAAGCTTATCAATATTTTTACAGCTGACATAAACTAAATATACACTTTTAAAATCTAAACGTTTTTCCTTCAAAAAGATGTAATCTTTTAATCATGTCTTCGCTCTCGCTCGTAATCCTATCACGCAACCCTGAAAGAAGTGAAAAAACTCAGCATTTCCGGACTTGCCCAGAGTCCAGCCTTCGTAAGCTCAAACCAAAAATTAAAAGCGTGAAGTTCTTAGAGCAGCAAGACACGTGCGCGCTCTTCCTCGTTGTTTATTTTTTATTTAATCCGTCGGCAGTACCCGCAAAAAGCTGGCTGACTTTTAAGAGAATAAATTCTCTTTGAAAAATCCTGGAGCCCAGCCGCATAAGAAGAGTGGAAGCTCGTAACATTAAGATTCAAAGGCCTGCAGTCCCGGTCGCATTGAAAAAGGGCAGATGACGCCCGTCCCCGATTTGATTCGGTTGCCGCGGGCCTGAATGGGCCGGCGATTCGTCGGGCCTCGTCACGCATTTTCGGGATATATCGGGCTTCCCATTCAGCCCGAATTTCCGCGCTTCTCGCCGGTGATTTCACGTGTCGCCCCGGTAAACAGACACGAGCTTGACCCGATACACACCTACCTTTTCCCCGAGATCGCGTGAATTCAGTATTGCTCCTTAGCGCTGCAGATGCAGTGATCCGGCCCGGGCTGGGAAATTATTTACGGTCTCTCTATGCGATTCGTTCTACGGCGTTGTCGTGTTACTAGCACGCGAATCTTGGATAATGCGAGCCTGATCTCTGGGAAGCCCCATCGTTCTTCGCCTGATTTCGAAGAATGAAAACATTGAATGGAGAGCGTTTTTCCGTCTGCATTTCACAGGAATTTCCAAGCTCTTTATCGGCTTAAGAAAAAGAGTAATGGCTGAGACAGTCGATGGTGACAATGGAGGACGAGAGTCGAGTTAAACTTTCCCTCGAGAGTCGAGGGTGTTTGATGCATTACTAATTTTTATGAGAACTAAAGTCGATGCTCTTTTCGAGCCGATTGATTCTTTTGGGAGCGATTGGGTACTAGAAATCTCTCACTTTGTATCTTTGTTTATAAATATCATTCGTTCCGTTTATAGCTTTTTATATTTTAACGTCCTGCGTATACTCCATTTCAATCACGTGAAATCGAATTGATAATTGAAAATTAAACCTTGTAGCAAGTAACTTTACAAATGTTCATTATGTAATTTGTTCAACATGCGATGCTATTAGAACTTGATCGAAATAAGTACCTACAGCAACGTTAGAAATTTATTTAAAGGCGACTTTCTAAATAACCATAACGCTTCGTGCAATTTCAGAAAAATCTTAACAATCCACGCCGGATCCTTGAAAAAAATTCCGCACCTGCTACAATTACACCAACATCTCAGTTTTTTGCTCAGCCGTAAATCATTTTAAAACCTACGCCAGGCGCTAAGCTTCTACGCACACAGTGCATCGGCGAGCTAGAAAAAAAGTCTTTTTTGTCTCGACGCAGTTGCGCAAGCTTACCCAAGACAGGATTAACACTCGGGACCTTGAGCCAGAGATTAAAATCTTCCGCGGATGTTACTCGGCTCATGAAGAGCCTCTTAATCTGAAATCCTAGACTCTCTCTCTCCCTCTCATCCAGCTTGCGTCCTTTACGGCTAATGATCGCTCGCATAAATTCGTCGCTTATGCGTGCGGCCTCTAGCCTTCACAGAGACACTTTCACACAGAGTCCGAAAAATGATTTTACAGTTGCAACCGTAAAACATCGCCGAGGAGAGAAGAGAGAGAGAAAAAAAAGAAGCGGCCCTCGGCGCGCTATTCCGGATACGACCGCGATTATTACGAATTGTCCGGCGGGCCGGGGCCGGGCTCCATATATCTTTCGGCCGCGTCCACCGCGCCTCGCTTATGCAATTTTATTGCGGTCGTCGGGCGCGCATGAATCGCGAGAAAATAATAACTTTACGAGGCTACCTTCGCGCGCTCGGCGTTTTTCCTTGGCGCGCTCGTTTTTCGCGCAACAGCAGCAGCAGCAGCCGGGGAGAGGGAGAAAAAAAGATAGGGAGAAGCTTCTCGCCGCTCGTATATCACCCGGCAAAAAGACTTGCGCGCATCGTCCACTTCATCTTCTTCATCCCCGGCGCGCGAGAAGCACTTTTTCTCTTTCTCGCTTCTATGCGCGTGTATATTGCCAGGGCGGCCCTAGCCCAGAGACTATGCCGTGTTTGCCGACCTCCTAACGTCTTTTGGCCATATTTCTGGTTGTAAATACAGCGAGCGGTGGCCAAAATATGACAAGCCCCCGGCGAGCCAGGCGCTTCCGACTTGCACTTGCGTGCGCATCCCAGTGGGTGAGCAAGCTCGGTAGTCTTTTCCGAAATCGCCCTGATGTCCTTGGTCCGGGCTCGTTGCTGGAGTTTCCTCTCGCATAGGAGAGACACGACCTTCGACTTACGGAAGCGGCGCGTTACATTTTTCATGTTTTTGGAAGCTGCGGACCGTATTCAATCTTGGACGTGTTTTTTTTCTTTCGCCGCGCGCCTTCCTGAGTTTTCTCTGTGAGTGTGTTTCGCCTCCGTTGTTTATGACGCGGAAATTGTGCGTGAAGCCGTAATTTTGAAAATGTTTGGAGCGTTTGGGGTGGCGAGCACTTTGGCACGGCTCAGAGTGGCTCTGCTGTAAAAGCATGGGCAATCGCTTAGTGTTTTAGAGTGAGCTGTAACGAATTTTATGTTTACAAACGTTAATTAGATATGTGGCCATGACGGACCCGATTGTTGTTCAACGTGAACAAAATATAGCTTTTTTCAATAATGTGTATTTATAATAAAAATTTTGTAGGCATTCTGGATCTAAAAATATTTTCTTAGAATGTTCTCGAAAGAGAACAAACGCTTTTACTTAACGCTATAGAGTTTCCCAATTTACGTATTTGAAAATTGTATTTAAGAAGCATTTAAGTTATGATAAATATAAATTTAAACAAATTCAATAAAATTGAATTCTAGAAGATAATTAATTATTTCCAAATTTAATGCTTATAAAGATTTGTTAAATCATATAGTTCATTTAAAAAATAATGCAAAATATCCATTAAATCTTTTAACTATAAAAATAAGCGCATAACACCAAATTTTATACGCCATCCGTTACATGATAAAGAAAACATAATGTTTAAGCCCACAAGCACACGCTTCTTCACTCAGCATCTATTTAACCTCGCAAAAATACTAATCTCAAGCCCATAACTCCCCACGACAATTAAAATAAAAATTGTTCACATTATCCTACGCATCCCAATGCTACACCCACCGACCAGCATCACCCAGCCTCTCGCCATGCGGGAGGCTTATTACGTTTTCAAAAGCCTTTTAACGAGACTGGACGTTAAGAGCCCCACACTCCCATACATCCAGCTCTCTCAACGATCGTCGCCGACGATGCCGGTACGTGAATTTTTGTCGCGCTCTCTCGCGCACGGTTGCAATTTGAGAAAGAAGGCGTCGTTTTGCCCCCTCCAAGCATAATCGCCGGGCCGTCGAAAAAAAAGCGCGCAAGCCCCCGGAGTCGTTGAATATTAAAGAGACGTATTATACGAGCGTGGGGCCTTAGGCGCGCGCATAATCGCGAATCGTAAGTTACGCGAGGAGAGAGAGAGAGAAAGAAACGTTGGCCAATTACTTCGATTTAAAGACGTTTATTTAACGCGCCTTGCCGGCTTGTAATTTTACAGTTTAGCAAGCTCGCCCGCTGCTTTTAAGAAATTAGCCTCGCCTCGACGATTTTAATGCTCACGTAACGAATGAGCCGAGGAGACGAGGAGAGGACGAGGCGAGCTTTGTGGAGAATAGATTTTCTTGTTTAAGTATGCCTTGTTTTTTGTTTACACTGCGAGCGCTGGATGCGTGAGTCGCGATGCGAGAGGCAAATTTATAGTTTTATAGCTGCCGTTATGGAGCTTAATGTGGCTGCGGTTATTCACTCGTCTAAGAGAGCATATTTAAGGCCTGATGCTTTTTGCAACAGTGTATCTTGGTACGGAAATAGTAAGTGTTTGCTGAGAACGGAACGGGTTAGTAAATAGTATATTTCTGTAGCATATAAGGAGGGTGACTGATGTACGTTAATAAATTTTATTATTTTGAATGAAGAATTAAAATTTCTATTTAAATAAATAACTAAAAATCACTAAAATATTAACAGAATAAAAGTTAACGAACAATAAGCAATAAACAAATAATTAGTAGCAATAATAATGATATCCATCATTACCACGAAGAGAAGCACACTCCGCTTCCCCTAAAACCACCATAAAACGACCAAATTCTCTCCGCAGCTTGAAAACCCGGAAGTCCGCACCACGTCGCGTCGGAAGAGCAACTTTCACCGATTTCCCAGCAACGTATGCGCTCAACCCTTCCTTCTTTCTCCCCCGAGCTACGAAATTTACGATGCGCTCGTGTATTTACGACTTTTCGAGTGGACGCGCGTCGCCGGCCAGCAGCAGCGAAAGGGTTGAGGAGGCCAGTAAGGCACGCGTATAAGATCGCCGCGGCAGAATAATGAATGAACCCGCAGAAGCGAAAGGGTTGAGGCGCGCCGATTGTCTTCGGGCCCGAGCGACTAACTAACTTACTTAGAAGTCTGTGGGCGGCGACTTAGGAGAGGTTAATCCGACGACCGCGAGCGTAACCACAAACATCGTAAATCAGCGCGCGCGCGCGCGCGCGAGCCAACTGCACAAGGGAGAAAGCGATGGGCCAAATTATTCGAGAGAATCGACGGACGCGAGTGAGAAAACCGCATGGAGAGATGGTTCTTGAGTAGCTCGTGAATGGCTAGTGGTTTTCCAAGCTGTGAGGCGAGAGCTGGAGTGGGCTTTTTTCTGGAGTGGGTGACGTTCGTTTGCTGCTGCGGTTGGGAGAAATGATTTTTTAATTGCGTTTTTTTTGTGTTATGGATTCGTTTATTTCGTTTTTAATTAGTTCTTTTATAAACTGTATTACCATTTATTTATTTACCATGATAGATCTATCTATTTATTTATATATAGTAGCATTTTGATATTGATAAATTAAGTTTAAACGTAAACATGTAGAAGAGATGCTTATAGTATAATAATACAACAATCACATGCTTGAAATACATTACTTTAATAACCATAATCAGGAAATGCAGTTAAACTTTATTCCAGAGCAATTTTATAACTCCAATAGTGTACTGCAATCCGCACTAATAATTAACAGCTTACTTGAACAAATTTTTTATTTTACTTAAAACTGAAAACATCAGTTTTTACTGCCAACAGCGTCAACGACGACTTCGCCAGATTCAAATGAGAATAAAAGGCGAGATAAATCGCGGCCTTTACGATCGTATAAAGACACGCACGCTCGCGCTGATGACGATTCCAGCCGGAGGAACTTTTTGCGCTCCCGCGACAGACAGACTCGTCTCGTAAATTTAGCGATAACGAAATCCCTCGGTGCTTGCCACTAGCGCGCCAGACGAGCGATGACGACTCCATCCTGCCCGTATAAAAGCCCTCTGGGATTGCTATTCGTTTATATAAATGCGCGTAGCTGTCTCGCGTCGTAAACATCGCGCGCGCCTCTCCTCTCTTTTAGCTCTGCTCGCGCGATATCGTGCAGTCAGGCTCGTTCGTCGGATAAATTTCTGAAAAACGCGCCCGTTTTCTCGATTGAAAGAGACTATTGTTTCTAAAATTTTCGAATCTACTAAAACACGTTTTTCGCTGGTCTTTATACACTTATGCATAAATAAGCGTTAAAACACGTTTTTCGCTGGTCTTTATACACTTATGCATAAATAAGCGTTCTGTGTCAATCGAAATTTCCTCTCCTCATCACATTTCCGCGCAAATAACGCCTCACCTCTCCCCTCCAAATATCGCTCGATAAACACCATTACTCAGCAAGCCCCGTCCCAAAGCACATTCCTTCACCCATCCGCATATTCATAAGCCCGAGGGCGTAGCTCGCAGGCCTTCCAGAAGCTTAATTCCCTCACCCCGTTCTTCTGTCCGTCATCGTCTCTCGCAGCAAGTCATCCATTCACGGGCTAGCGACCGGCCGCTTCTACGACCGCGTGCGCCAAAGGGTTGAGCCCGAGTATAGGCCAGTGTCCTCTCCCAAAGAGGCCCAGTCGTAAATATCGGGGCGATATTGAACGGGTTATTGTTTGCCGCAACGCATCACGCAGAGCGCGCACAGTAGCTGAAAGCCGTAAGAGGGCCGGATTGTGGGGCACACAGCGCAAGCTTTTCACGCCTCTGCGTGCCTTACTGGCTTGGATAGATATAGGCGGGAGGTCCGGGTATGCTTAGCCCTTTATCAGCGCTGTAAATTTTGGCGCGAGGGGCCACGGCGTTTGGGAAGGGAATGTGTCATGCTTTGGGCATTGTGGGTGAAAGAGTTGAGGGCGACGGAGTGACGAATTATTGTGGGGGATTATGCGCCTAATGGAAATATTTACAAGCTATGGTTTCGCCTGTACCCGGAATTTGCTGGGTTGGTGCGAAATGAGGTTTCTTGGCTTTGGCGAAGTAGGTTATTGAGGCTGGTTGGAGGTGACGATATTTTCGTGGAATAATGTCTTTGACGGGAGCGTTTTTAATAAGTATGTGAAATTTATACATTGTTTATGTGTATAATTATTTTTGATTCTTTGATCGAAATTTATATCATATTGTACCCTAAAATTATATAATGAATTTCACTTTCCATATAAAGCGAATAAAATACGCATCACGGGAGCAAAAATTTACAAAGTATAATTTTCGAAACTTAAAAATCAACTTTAATAAGCCCAAGCAATTAACTTGTAAATGAACGTAAATTAAACGAAACGTCATTGTTCAGGCCGGACAAAATCCGAAGCCCGCATTCGCAACACTGTCCTCATTAATAAAAAGCTCACTTTACGATACGTCTAAAAATAAAATCGTTTAATACAACGCATCGTTGAAAAAAGAAAACGCAAACAAAAATCGAAAAATCGCATTAACCCATCATTTTCGTAGCAGCCACGGCGGATCTCGCGGATATCAGTTTTGCGTATAAATTAAAACGTGAAATTCAATCATTCTAGCCGCAGTACAAGCGCTCGCAGCTCGCCTTTTGACAAGCAATTAAGCGCCGTTAAAGCGACAAGAATATACTGCGTATCCCTTGCCGGCTCGCTTGATACACTGTATTCGCGAATTTTCATTAACTTTTCACTCTCTCTCACGGCTCGCTTATAATCGTCCAAGCTTCATTCTCCGTCGGCAATTTCAATTTCGCTCGTCACACTTACCGTTAAGCGAGAAGAGCGCGAGGGCCGCCCATTCAAGTCGCCCGCACAAAAGCCGGACCCGGCCGCGCGCGTGCATTCAATTAAAAGCGCGCGCCGCCCTGAAAAACCAGCCTGAAAAGTCGCGCGCGAGCGGCCAATTATACGCCGGATCAACGCTAATTGACACGCTAATTATCGATTCGACGCGACGAGCTTTCCTTGTAATAAACGCCGAGAACGGCGCGCCAGCTCCAGACGTCTGACTTTTGCGTTTAT
>JAPYZA010002739.1:0-16924 GCA_030522685.1 Eupelmus azureus | reverse complement strand
ATATATATATATAGTATAACCTATTAGACATGTAACAAATATAGAAAGATAGAATAATGACTAACATTTTGATGGCGTATAATATACAGTCGATAAGGTTCATGCATTACTTCTTCGTAGACTCAGGTTCGACTCTACTCAAGGTATAATAATTAATGATAAATAAATAATAACCAAAAATATAATAGAAGTAATAAATATATTTTTTAACATTTAAATATTTCATTATTAAAAGTATATTCTATTGAATCACTTGAGCTGTTTTTCTTTTAAATCAACAGAATATCCGATCAAGATGTGTTAACAGATGGTTACTGTTAAATCAACTGAATTTTTTCTCGGTGTTCTTCAGTTTTTTTTTATTTTTAATCTTTTAACTTAAATTTTATTTGTTCCAGCTTTTAATTAAATTTAAAACTAATTGATATTTAATAAATTACATCATTTTCTATTGTAATTAGATTCTATCGCATTTTGCATATTGAAAAATGTGAGATAGTATTAAGTTATTAAAAGAATCTTTAAACATGTGAATATATTTTCATTCATACCTTAATTCTTTTAAACATTTCTTTCATAAACGATGTAATTTAATTTAATTAAAAAATTGAATTTAAATTGTTTTAATTAAAATCTCATATTTCACTGAGATGAGATTACATTAAGTTCATTTTATTAAGTTTAATCAAATAAAACGGAAGCATTGTCTAAAATTTGATTTCCAATCAATAAGACTTAACAATGTAACATCCCACACCTTGTTAAATTCTTCCGTCACGAATGTTCATCATTTCCAAGGGCCCAGCATACGCCGTTCTAGAGGCTGCAACTCTCTGTCTCTCCCTCTCTCTCTCTCCCAGAAAAAAGAAGACAACTACCAAAAAGCAATAAAAAGCGATTCCCCAAGATTTACAACGACGCTCGCAGGAGCCAAGCCCGCGCTTGTAATATATATACTTCAACCGAAAAGACTATAAGGCTCCGGTAGCCTGCCGAGTTCGGCAACACGGATCCGTACTTTGCGTGACGCTGCGAATATAAAATTAATTCGACAATGCGCGCAGCTGGCCCCGCGCGCGTGGGCTGACACGTCGACGCTCGCGCGCGTGTAGGTATATATTTATTTGTCGCGCGTAAAAGGCGTAAAGCGGGGAGGAGGCTGCAGCGCGGCTCGTCGAGTTATAGGCCAGAGAGTCGAATGCCTTTTAAAAGGCAAGCGCCTGTCTTTTTGAGGATTACGGCGTTGCTAATAATATCGACAATGGGCTTTGTTGAGGCGGCGTCTGCTGCGGGATCGGATTATCACGGATTAGTTCGTTCATTTTTTTTAGATACGGAGGTAGTGTGCATTTTGGAGTCGTTTCAAGAATACGTATGTTTCCGATTGTTAAGATTAAATAGAACTTTTTATCTCGCATCAGACAGTTTGTATAGATTTAAATGAAAGACCTGTTAAGTATTTCAAACGTTAGTTTTATATGTTAGCACAACGTTTGAACAATATTTTTACAATATTTTTCTAATATTCTCTCAATGTTTGTATAATGTTTCCACAATATTTCAACAATACTTTTACAATATTTTTCCAATATCTGTCAATGTTTGCACAATGTTTTGCACGATACAAATCCAATACCCTCACAATATTTTCGTATCATTCACCATTCGAAAATAACACAAGACGCACTTTTTCAACGTCATTCGCGTTTATACCTTCCCACCGCGCCATCCATTGTGTCGAACCCATAATAATCCCCACAATGCATACAGCAACCGCGCCCTGGCACATCAGGCGTCGCGCAATACAAAGTAAACTCGGCTTGCAACATTTCGCCTCTAACGACTTCGATCCCTCTTTATAAGAAGAAGGAAGAGCGCCACACGGCCGACTAGATCACCAGAAACTGGCACAAAAGCGCGCATCGATCTTTTCGTTATCGCGTGCGTGAAAAATATACACGCGGAATGTGCGTCGTTTTCCATTTAAGCGCGAGCTACTATAATGAGCCGCGCGACTGCCGCGAGGCAATTTTCAGTATGCGCAAATGCGCCGACTGATAAAATTGAAGTCAAGGAGGCTCGGAGCGAGTGAATCAATTTTCTCGGCCCGGAGAGCTGTGTAAGTCGCTTCCGGGCTGAATCTGTTTTGACTGCCGGCGCTGCTTTGCGTGGGCTTGGGAGATTGGATTGACGCGGTGAAAGCGCATTGTAATTGGTGATTACCATTTAATAAGGATTCTCGGTTATCAGATTTTTTTGGAAGTTTGAGATGGTTGGGGATTAGTGAAAAGTAGAGCGCAGTTTAGTGGGATTTATTATTAGAGGAATTATGAACAATGATTGATGGTATGGAGAAGTGAATTGATTATCAATTTAATAAATTGAGTAGGATTTTGAAACATGAAAAAACAATACATGAAAATTCCATGAATTTTAATTCCTGTCACGATGAAGACACATTATTCGAAAACATCCCGCGGTCAATTTCTTCATAAATTTCCGTATCTCCTCCTTAATTTCCCGGCGCTTAAAAACTCGGCGTATGTATACCAATAAAATAGACGATCCGAAAGCAATATCCATAAATTCCCTCCGAAAAAGGTAGACGACGAGACATCGAAACAATATAAACACCGGTATACGCGCAATCATAAAAAAAAATCTAAACGATCGTGAGCGCGCGCGCGCGTTCAATTCCAGCCATCCGTGCAACAAATTCAACGAGATAGAGATCCTTCGCGGTAACGCTATACCCGAGTCCTTCGAATCCCCATCGCGTCCCTCTCTCTCTCCATCTCTCTTTCTCTCTCTTTCTCTTTCCAAATGATTTTTTTTCTCCCTCCATAAGCGCAGGAATCGAGGAAAAGCGCGTTTCCCCGCGGAGAGAGATCTCTTTTCCTAATTTTCTCCCATATTATCGTAAATTACGCGCCGTGGGGATGCGCCTGGCTATATACATTCCACCGAAATTTCAGCTCGCTCGTGCATTATTACGCGTGTAGGAGACGGGCCGTGGAGGCAGATAAAAAGGCGCGCCTAATCATGAGCCGGCCGAAAGGAGGGGGACGGATATTTGGCGCGCCGCGGGCTCTCTTCGTTTAAATTCTCCTTTTTTTATTACCTCCGCCTCCTCCTTCTTCCTTTAAGTAGGATCAGCCGCTTCTAGCGTGCTCCTTCACACACAGACGCACGCGCACACTTGCATATACGGCGGAGGAAGGTTCGCCCTTAAAATCTCGAGCGAGTGTCGGCCCGCCCAGTAGAATCCGCAGATAGGATCTTTCTCTCTCTCTCTCTCTCTTCTCTCCG
This sequence comes from Eupelmus azureus, assembly GCA_030522685.1. Lineage (NCBI taxonomy): Eukaryota > Metazoa > Arthropoda > Insecta > Hymenoptera > Eupelmidae > Eupelmus > Eupelmus azureus. Next base: position 13,615 of record JAPYZA010002739.1, on the reverse strand, counting down.
TCTCTCTCGGACCTCCCTGCAGGTCAAAGGTGTTTCTCTTTCGTGTCCGCGAGAATCTAAAACACACCCGGGCTTTGCGTGTGGGTATATGTGCGGAGAAAGAGAGAGAGAGCCTTCCTTCTTTCTTGCTCACTCGTCCTATCTTGGTTGCAGCATCTTTTACTCGAGTCTCGAGCGGTAGAGCGAAGAGGGAGAGAGAGAGAGAGAGAGAAAGAGAGAGAGGGAGAAAGCCGGCGAGAGATATAGAAGGATAAAGAGGTAAAGTGAAACGGATGGGGCCAGTGTTTGGTGGAGCATTTTCAATTACTTTCGGGAGGAAAAAAATGTGTGTTTTCCTTTGCTCTGATGGCCGCGAGTGCGTTGGTGAATACATTGAGAAAACTGGAATGCGTTTTCACTTGAAGTCGTTGAAAATCAATGTTTTTATTATGATGGGGCGTTTAATGATTTAAAAAGGAGTAGCAAGTTTTAACAACGGGAAGTTGCGAAATTTAGATTTAGCAGAAGCAGGACTTTGTTCTACCTGGGAATGCGAATTATAAATTGAAAATTTAAATGAGTTCCTCTGACCTGGATTTTTAGTTGGGTCCCAATGGATTTGTAGAAAGCAGAGGGTTAGATTTGAATCTCTAACGTTTATTTTACTCATGATAGCATTGTTTATCCTATGAATATGGAATTTTCTTTAAAATCGCAGCTGCGGGGAAAAAACATTTGTAAATGTTAAGAATAGCTTTTGTACTAAACTAAAACGACTCTTTTCTTTCTAACAATATTACAAACAATTTCGTAGCTTTGAAAAACCTGCCGATGCAAAATAATCAAAGTATTTTATCGAATCAACAAAAAATTTATAAATTGAAACATAACAAGTTCGACTAGTTTTTACATAGTTGTATTTGAAAAGTTTTACATTTCTTGCCTCTACCTTCGATTATACTTTTTCGATATAGAAAATACTGCAATAGTTTAGTATTTTCAAAGAAAAATTTATTACATCAACACAGTAATTGCTTTACTAGAATAAACTTTTAAATTCCAAACTACAAACACCCAACCTAACAATTAGCCTTCAATAATTAAAAATTCTAAATACCAGCCTAAAACAGACCCTCTTAAGAACCCTATTTCTTCCAGTCTTCATAAACTCGTTGTACCTCGTAAATTTTCAAACCGCGCGCTCGCGCGGCTAGCCGCTCCCGCCCGACAAATTCATGCTAAGTTTTATTGAAAAAGAAAAGAAATGGGTACACCAGAAAGAAAAAGAAATTCTAGGACGGTGATGCGAGAGAAAAAAAGTCGTTATAAAGTAGACGATCGTGCGGAGAGGAACGCGAGTCTCACGCGCTGTTTTCGAAGCGTGCAGCAAGGAAAAAAAGGAAAGAGGATCGTGAAAACGCGCGCTCGCGCGGCGCCACACTGGATAGCGCGGAGCGTCTCCAGTCAGTCACGCACTTTCGATTTATTACGTTATTGCGGGAAAACGTCGGGGAGACTGCTGACGGACGACGCGGATCTGTCTAGACCGTCTCTTTAATTTTATCTTGTTTTACGGAGTCGGACATGTTAGTCGGTAATTAGGGCTGAGTGTTAGCCGAGCGGTTTTTTTACGTTTTTACGTTGACTACATGCTTGTTTTTTGCGCTGAAAAATGAATGTTGTTTATTGATGAGAGTTAAATAACGAGAGATAGTTCGTAGTGACGTTAATGTATTCAGCGTGCTACACTTTTATCGACACTACCGCGATGATTCTTAGAAAACTCTAAGCAGAGTAAAGAGAGTGAAAGAGAACCTGTGTGTCAGTTGGGAAAATTGCTACTATTATGGTAAAGCCTATATTTTTATTCATGTATCAACGAGACTAAGCGATATTTGCATGACCTGCAGGCTTTATATCAATCGATTTGTAAGATTTTATACAAGGTTCCACGTATGATAGAATTGATTAGTTCTTTGAATTGAAAAGTTATCTGCGGAAATTTGATAATATCATGTATACTCACTTTTTAGAGAATGATTTTTCCTTGTTATAACTATTGGAATTAAAAAACTTGTTTGCTGAGTGTACTCTCTGAATCAAACGTTTTTTTTTTTTTCTATTGCTTTTTTTTAATAACATTTTCTGCAAGCTAAAATTAATAAATGTTTGATCGATCGATTCTATTTAATAGAACATTAAATTACAATGCCAAATATTACAAAAGTACGCGAAAATTTCAATCCCACCGATAAATCAGCAGACCTTAACTAATATTCCCGCAAGCTCTCAACACTTAGCCAAACTTTATCAATATCCGCAGGCAAAAGAATCGGAGTTATATTCCGAGAAACTCTCGTTTCCCCCTTAATATTTCGATATCGCTTATAATATCGACGTCGAAATTCTCGTTCCAGCAGCCCATCCGCCAATAAACAGCAACTAGAATTGTCTCTTCGATTTTCGATGCCGCCGAGAGGAGGCGAGAAATACCTTGCGGATGTCAAATAGAATTTCACAAAGAGCCAAATAGAGAAAAAAAACAGCAGCAGAAGAAGAAGCACGCCGGGGGAGAGGAGGCGTAAAGGTGAAAAACAAAATCGAAGGAAAAGAAGCTACCCGTTGAGGATTATTCTCCCCAAGGTGGAGAACGCGCGTACGCGGCCGGTGGAACGTACGTATTTATCTGTATACATATGAAGTCTGCGAGTATGCTATTTCTCCCTCTTTCGTTTTGGAATGCCTACCTCTTCTCCTCGCTCTTATTTATTTTTCCTTCTCTCGCTTTTCTCACCTACGGCTTTTTCTTTTTCGTATTTATTTATCGCGCTTGTCCCATTTTCCTGCGGCTGCTTTCCGCAATACTGACTGTATTTTTCTCCTTGTTTTTCTCGGGCTTCTATAGTTCTGTTTTTATATATTTTAAATTCGAGTTTTTTGAATGTGTGGATTAGGATGTAGATATGAATTTTGTACGTCCACTGAAAGTATTATTGACATAATGCCGCATTAATCTCTTTCTATAAATTTCTAGTAAAAGAAGTTTAGCGGCTTTTGAATTAATGAACCCTTAAGCCGGAGAGAATCTCGTTTCATTATGGCAGCAAGAAAGTTTTATAAGCTCCTGATAACCTGTAATCTGATTCCGAACTGGATTTCCGGTACACGAGAAAAAAAACTTATTTCATATTTATCTATATATAAATCATACCAGAAAATTAAATATTTTCCATTACACCATCATCAATTTCGGATAACGAAGCAGCTCTGTTAACATCAAGTAATAAAATCACTACGGCCAACCTGAATAAACACGAGTAATAAACGGCCTCGGCACGAAAAAGAAACCCTTTCCGCGCGAGTCAATCTCTCCGTGGGTCCGAAAGTTTTTGCGCTGTTTATCTCTCGCAGCGCTTCGTTCCCGATCCTTTTTGCCCACCCCCGCCTGTATAACCTGTTCGCTTTTTCTCCTTTACGCCCGACTTAACTAGCGGCGGATCCGCTAAATTTCAGGCACGTATTTCAGCCCCCCCGGCGAACGTCTCGGGAATATTCTCAGGAGTTAATCGCTTTTTTCCCCGCACCCGTCGGCAATCGCGGTAGCGAAAACACAGCGCCGAAAAGCTTTGGGGATGGAGAGGAAAAAAAAAGAGAAGGACGGGAGCTTCGCGAGAAGCGATGAGGCGCGCATCGTGCGCCGCGGCGGATTCGTTCGAGAGACGCCGCAGCGCGGAAATGAGCTGCGGTCTGAGTGCATCGTCAAAGGAAATCGCGCGCGCCGCGATGCGAGGAGCTGGGTTAATGCATAGCTTGCCGGGGTTTTTCGGGTGGGTAGGGGTAGCGGATGGTTTTTGTCGATGGAAATGGTTAAGGGTTTTGAGTAAGTGAATGGAAAGGGATCGGTTTTTCGGTTAAGTTGAGGGAGAGTGGGAGAGGAGCGGTTGTAGGGTAGATTTTTTTCCTTGTTTAAAGCTATTACGTTTATGTAAAATTTATGTTGTAATAGATATGTAATGTTGAAGTTGTCATTATACTTAGCGGTATTGTTCTTTTTAATTCTTATTACAAGTCTACACTGAGTCAAAAAATATTGGTATTTAAAAATTATTTTATTTTATTTTATTTATTTATTTATTTATTTATTTTTCTTTTTGTTAAAAAACCATGAAAAAGTAAATTTTATCTTATTTTTTAAGTAAGTATATACAGATGAAAATCTCCATTTTGCGTAAAAAGTTAAAATTAACATATAAATTTTTCATAACGGCTTACGGAAAATAATAAAAAATTTTTGTAATATAAATGATATTAATTATATTTAAAATATCTTTTCTTATACAAAATTTTCGTAATTGAACTGAAAAATGTAAAAATAATATTTTTATTTATGAAACGAGTATCGAAATTATTTACTACCTATCCGTATTTCACCACAACTTCAACTTGACATTTCAGCAATACTCAGTCAGATATTTTCGCTGTTTATCAATACTAGATTTAATCAGGCACCTTTTCACTTCTTCCTCTGCAGCATAAACATAGTATCTCCAATTTATACCTGCATATAAAATATCTGAAGTATAGGTAGCCGACATTGATTACCAACAAAAAATATAGTGCCAAAAACATTCCCATAAACTATAATATCACCCTAAAAATTTTTTTTCATCCCCGCCTTATTATTAAACATTATCCTTCACTCACACATATCGCGCATTCCACTTAAACATTCCACATGCTTCATAAAAAAAAGAAACCATGCCCACATTCTAAGAACGAGAGAGCAAAAGAGCAGCGCTACGGCATAACCGTACAGACACCCCAACGGGGACGCAGGCGCGGGCGGAAAACAAAGGCCAGGTCCGCTCCGTTCGGGAATAAAATAAAAGTCAGCTGGTCATAAATTGCCCCAAGGGGGTTACGGGAGAGGAGGAGGATCCCACCGCAGGCTTTAAACGAATTTTACTGCTCAGCCGGCGGCGGCGGCGGCGGGTAGGCTCCAGAAAAGTCGAATTCTCGAATTTATCGGAATGATTTCACGTGGCCTTATCTAGACGTCGATCGGCGTCCCCGTCGTCAGACACAGACGCGCGAGGGATGCTATGCGGGAAAACTGGCTCTCTTAAGCTGAGAAACATTGAAATTTATTTCCAGCTCGTTTGTCACACGGCCACGCTGGGAGAGGGGAGTATATAGGGGAATATGTGTGTGTTTGTGATACGTGATTCTTGGGCGCATTGTGCGCGGATGCAGAATTTTGGGAGAGGAACGCGGAGCGGCCGGTATTGTGCGCGCCCTCGAGGATTCATAGAGACAAATGCTCGTTCAGCGAATAATTTTTTCGCCATCTATCGTATTTTTGGTGGGGTGGTTGGAGATTTGGAGGGGGATTTTCGGGGGTAGTGGGTGCAAAGATGCTGGGTTAGGCGGGAAAGAGGGAAGCGCAGTTATGTAGGATGATGTGACTTAATTACGTCATATAAAAGATGTGATCGTCACGTTTTGATAAAGCTGTATGAGTTTTTTTAAAAGTTTTTTTTTTAAGAAATGAAGTTATCTTTAGAATGTTGCGATAATACAACTGTTTAAAGAAAGTACTTACTTAAAGGCAAATTTGTGGCTATTAAGACGATATTTTTTAAGTAAAGCTTTAATAATCATACAAATTTACTAGCCTTTAACTTTTTATATATATTAAGAATATTGATTCGGTAAAAAAAGGCAAAACTACAATAATTAATTTTGATATATAATGTATGGATGAATACTTTTTATGTCTTTAAATATTTATAACAGTAATAGAGATAATAACAATACAAATTTACCTTGTAAGATTAAAGGATTTGTAAAAATACGCTTTTTATTTTAAAATAACGACTCTTTTGACATCTATCTAACAAAATTAATACCTAAATTTTAAAGTACTATTGATCAAAATTTCTTATTCTATTTTTTAAAAAGTACATAATAAAATGAAAAATAAAAAATGTGCTTTACAATTTAAAGTATTTTTTTATCAATTACAATGATGGATGTGCATACAAATATTAACTATTTAATTTAGTCTATTCATTGCTTAATAAAGATGATTATGGATTTGTGTCAAATAACCTATAGAAACATTAAGTTTTCCTAAATTACGCGAATAAGCTTGTTTGATTACCACAATTGAATAATTTAACGGGGAGTGTTATCGGAATCGATTGGCTTACAAAGCATTAACAGCTAATTAGTGGTTTATAATCGTAACTGTTATACGGTGGGAAATCCTATTTCGAAATCAAACAAGTACTTTGATTTGCGAATTAGTAAGATTGATGCACCGCATAGAAAATTCTTTCTAATTCTATTCTTTCAAATTATATAAGCGGTTATTTTAATATCATTTTAATATGAAATATAGTCCTCAAGAAGTATTAAACCAATCGAATAAATGCCAATGTCTTCCTTTCAATACTCGCAGTTCATTCATAATCAATCGCATTCACTCGATAAACTAAAATCAGTCCCTCTTCCCTATCGTTCAAACGCATCGTCACGCTACAAAAGACAAATTCCCAAGCGGCATCTCACGAATGCTTTAATAAACGAATCTCCCGGTTATCACAATACAAAAGTGCACGATCGCGAGAACCCAGCGCAGAGCCAACCTATCGTTCTCTCCTCGAAAATCCTCCGCTCGAGACAATGAGACCAAAAAAGGACAATAAGAGGCCGCAACGAGCGCTGAAATCTCTGCACCGGCTCTCTTTGCACAAGAGGCCCGATAAATGAATCCGCGCCGAGATTAATTAAAATTTCCGCGGATCGCTTCCGAGCCAGGTCACATCGAGGCAAACTGGCGCTTCGCGTGTGCAGCTCTCCCCTCCCCACCTCACCTCTATAAGAGAGAAAGCGATTTATTCAGGGGGGCTGGGCATCAGATAAAGGGCGAGAAAGCATATTGCTTTCAAATTGCTTCCCGATTGGGAGGCGCGATTAGAGAGCGATTTTAAAGTTCGGCGGCCCATTTCGCCGTTATTAGAACTTCTTTGTGCGAGCGTCGACGATTGTTTCTGTCTGTTTTCCACGACCATCCACAAGCTCTCTTCCTCTCTCTCTTTTTTTTCTCTCGCTTTCGACTACTTTTTTTTCCAGCTTTCGTGTCGCGTGCGGGTCGACGACGCGGCTCCGATCGATGTCTCGTGTAACGCGCGTCTGAGAGGTTTAAGAGAACGAGCTGCGCGCGCGGTCTTTAAAGCCGAGGTGCCCGAATTCACGCAGCGAGCGCCGCTTGATGAGGATTTCGGCTAATGGCGAGGATTAAAGGTATCACGCGAAATGTCTTGTTTCGATGTTTTCGTGAGATATGACTTTGTCGCCTCTTGTAGTTTATTTTTTGTTTCTGCTCTGTTTATTGGAAAATTGTGAGGATTATTAATTTTAAGTATTGAAATAGTATATTTAATTTTTATACCGATTATTTTATGATAAAATGTTGAAAATAGCTTTTAATTGAAAAATATTATTTGTTACTCCTACCTTAATAATGTATAAATAATGAAGTCACAGTATATGTATCTGATTTATCTTACGACAATTAAAATGACACCTCATCCCGATGAACATGATTATATAAATATCGGTTTCATCGTGTATGACAATAAAGATTAATATCATGATTCATCACAAATATAATTGTTCAATTAATGTTCCAGAGATAAGTAAATTATGACTCTCGTGAGTTTTTCTTCAAAGGTAAATTAATTAGCTATGCTTACAATTAGGTAATAATTCAGTGATAACTACAAATATTGTGGATATTCAGTGAAATATCCACAAAGAGAACCAAGTTAATGCTTAAATTATGAACAAATAAGAGCACAGATTGTAATTTACAAATTTTCTAACTTTAACCCGCGTGCTTTAATGACAAAGCTTTCTCTGGCGTACTAATAATCACTTTTAATCGAGAATTGCATATTTTACAAAATTACCAATTCAAATAAACTTTGCAATTCAGCCGGCAAATCCGATATTTTAATATTCTTATCCAATTACACAAAACGGATAACAGTACTACAAAATAACTTCATCACATTTATAAATCACGATTCTCTCAGTCAATACAATATTCCTCCATCAGCAGCTAATTACTCGAAAAACAAAAGAAGCACAAATTAACCCCGTCGCACTCTTTATTATTCAACCGCTCGCAATCGACCCAGTGCACTTCACCCCTTAGCTCTACACCGTCCTACCGTGTATTTATCTCCGTGCTCCTTTCTCGTATCTCTCTCTTCTCTCTCTTACACTCTCTTTCTCTCCCTTCTCGTGTAACCCCTTTTCCGCTGCGGCCGCGCTTTTTACCTCTTCCGCGGGCTTAGTTTTAATTAACAACCGTGCGCTCGACGCTCGTTCCGCTGGGGCGATTACGGGCTTATTTCGGAATTAAGGCGCGCAACGCCCTGCCTTTTCTCGCTGAGATAACGCGCGAGCGCGCGGCTCGTCGGTATCTCCGGGACTTTCTGTGTTGTAATGGCGATAATGACAAATCGATGGAGGCCGTGTGTTTCTGTGGGTTCGATACGATAATCCGAGCTGCTCGGAGGATCTGGACGAGAATACAGGAAGACAGAGGAGCTCGCGGTCATTTAGATCCGCAGATTGTATTCGGAAGGATTTCCGGGGCCGGAGGATAGCGGATTGAGATTCGAGGATGGGAGGATGTAGCCATCTCTAAGTGAACCTGAATGATTATTGAGCTGATGTTGTGTTACATTGAATATAAGTTTTGGATTAGATTTTATTGGGCATTATTTTTCTTTTCAGTTTGTTGCTTAGAAGCCTTTTCAAGCTGTATTGATAATAACTTTCGGGCAGGAAGTTGGTTATTTAGAGTAGCTTCAATTAGATTAATCGAAAGTCAAATATATCGTATCATAAAGAAATCAGTACATCCTGTTTTTAAATATGCAATATGTAATGCGAAGGTGTAACAAATTTTAATTTCCTTTTCTGACCCACATTACTTCGATTTAAATAAATTTAACCTTATTATAAGAAGTGTCTCAAATGTATATAAGATAGTGTTTGTTATTTGTTAAAATAATAAAAATTTAACTATTAATTTATAACAAAAAATGTTAAGATATGCCTTCTTCGTGAAAGTGTAGAAGTTTCTTTACTCTGAAGTGTATATAAGGTCAAAACAACATAAATAAAGAGTACCACTATTCAACTAAATTCATTTATGTACGAAAAATATTTTTACAGACATCACGTTGCACACCACAAAATTAAATCCTAAAAGAAATTATGAGAACTCAATCTACCTCAAACAAATGCTCCGGTAATTCAGCTCGCCAAAAAGCCTCAAGCAACTCAACTGCACCTGTGGAACTATCGCGTTGCAACAAATTGAAAAGAAAGAGAGAAAGAAGCGCGCAGCGAAAAAAAGGAAAACAATGAAGAATCGGAACGTTAACGAACGGGGCGCGGACGCCGATTGAGTCTAAATTAAGATGCCTCGCGAATATATAGGGCCCGAGCCGGAGAGCCTATCAATGATAGAATCTCGCCGTAGGTGGTCCGTGACTTCGCGGAAATACATACCTATATATCTGGCACGTGGGATATCAATTGGATTTTTATACCTATATAGATATATATGAGCGCGCGGTGTAATTGCGATCGATCCTTATTACGTTGCGCGCGCGCTCGCAGGGCACACGGCCAAGATTTCAAGCGTAGGCGGAGGTATTTCTTTAAGGCATAACGGTCGAGCCTTCTTTTGGAACGTGGAAGGTAGGCAAAAATGTATTCTTGGATGCTTAATGTGAGTGGGGTTTAGTAAATGATTTATACGCTTTTTTGCGCTTCGGTAAAAGAGTGTAATTGAATAAGTAAACGGAGGAAGCGAGTTTTCCGACTGGAATCAGAGTAATGTGATTGTGTTGTATCCTCGTAAGAATTTAAATACGGAAATGCGAAGGATAAGGAATTATTTATGAAGTTATCCTTTTTTGCAACCTTGCGAAATCAGATTATTTGTGAAAAGCCACTGGATGAGACGTAATAGTATTAATCAATCACTGTCAGTGATTCCAAAGATATTTAATTAAACAATTAGCTAAATGTAAATCCTTTGCTTTCATTGTGATTACTGAATAACAGTTTGCTAATTTATCCTTTCAATCATTGTTTGAACTTCTCAAAAGCATCAAATTCCAAGTAACAAACAATCCAACATATACCAAGTTCTAAGACAGAATTCGCATAGCGTCTAATTAGTCGACGCTGTGCTTGAAAATTAGCCAGCCGAATCTGTACAATCTCCGCTTTTAGCTTGAGGCGTGTAATATTAAGTTCTACCAACAGGACGATGAGTAATACATGCCACAACTTTGCAGAGGCTCAAAGCTGCTTTCTAAGACGATTAATAGATTTTCATTAGCGTGCATTTGAATAAAACATGAGAGCCTTATGCATTCACGTTCTGATAAATTGTGAACGGAGGCAATTGTGTCGCTGTCATATTCCGGCTATCATAAAAATGATCAAATTTTCATCAAATATTGTTTCAATTATCTAGCCTATATTTACCATAAATTAACTACATCCAGATAACGAATTGTTTTGTGAACGCGATTATTTCCTTCAAACTTTCACTATGAATATTAAAAACGAATACATTATAATCCACTTTCGCATCGCTTATACAATAAAGCATACACGAAGTCTACTAATTATCCGCATTCGTAAGTAGATAATAAGCATTCTAAATTATTATACCCCCATTATCAACTATAATTTTAATTCTTAATCAAATAAAAAAAGCGCTCGTACATACTTTTCAAATACGCCGGAAAATTATGCTGACGGAACTCCTCTCGCTCGGATAAACGATCAAATGAATTTTTTTTCTCTCTCCACCCCTCCGCTCTTATCATCCCTTGCTGGTAATTCAAATCAGGCGTTTCAGCGAGCCGAATAAAATCGCTTCGATACGTTCGTGCCTGGCAAAAGTCGCTCGGCGACAACCACTTAGGCATCCCTCTCGACGAGATAACTTACGGATCAGCATTCGGGCAATTCGGCGCCGCGTTGAAGAAGGAAATTTATATTTTCTGATTGGCGGTAAGGCGATGTGTGACCGCGCAAATTTGATCCTGATTCGTTCGGATGTAGCCTCGAGGAAAACAGAGATACGCGCGGGTGACGATTTCTAGATCTGGGGGTGTGCACTCGCACGCGCGAGACATAATTTTCTTCTATCTGGTGAGGGTGTGAGATGGTAGTATTTGGGTATCGAGAATCAAACGAATTTTGATGCGGCTTGTTTGAGAGAAGAAAATGAGGATATCATTTGATTACTTAGATGATATTTTTGTGGTTCGAAGTTTTAATGTTAGTATGATTGTGCTTTTAATGCGATGTGTTTGTATATTATGGATGTGAAAAATAATGTTGTTAAAGCGACTTCCTAAATTTATCAGTTTTGTATTAATTACTAGAGAATTGAATAATCAGATTCGCGAAATAAATTGTAAGAAACATTTTCGCACATTCAATTAATTAAATAAATTACCTTTTGTTTTACTCAATATATGCGAATAATTAAACGAAATGAATATGTAACAGCAATTAAACTATGCAGATAAAAGCTTGGTTTAAATTAAAATTGTACTTGTTTTTACTGTGAACCCTTTAACATTTACGTGATAATTTACTTAAAAATATATTAACGACAGTTTTTTTGTACTTTAGACGTTTTAATTTAAAGTCTAAAAATCATTTATTAAAAAAAAATGCACAAAACTGTACATACAAGGTTAAACTATTCGGTCTTTTTATTAAACGTGATTAAAAAAATCATAAAAAAATATTTTTTTATGACAACGTATTTTTATCAACATTTGTGTAATTTCGTCCAAATGTTTTGCTAAAACAAAATGGTTTGTTTTACTATCATTCAAGAATAACTTTTTTTTCTCCAGTTGCTGATTTAATACATCAATAATTAGCATAAAATTTCGATAAATTGACAAGAAATTATATGAAATAATATTTGGAAAGTAGGCCATGACAACATAAAAAAGATATAAGATAAAAATATTCGGTAATAAAATCTATGATTGATGACGCTAGTAATAGATTTGAACAAGTCACGAATTCCATTTGCAAAGTCATGGACGCACACACGCAAAAATAATCATGCTATTGTAAGTACTTTTAAACTGCAAATTCATCTGCATCATTGGCAGGAATCAACAATAGCAATTAAATGAAGATTGCAACAGCAAAGACGCTTATACTATAATCAATACAGTTGTATGATTCCAGCTTTCAAATACTTGTTCTGAGAAATGAGAATTTGTGGAAGTACTCGAAAATGAAACGTATTATAATTATAATAGCAAATCATTAGTAAATCTTAGAATTTAATCTAATTGCAGAAATTCGCATGAAAACCAAAACTTATTTCAATTTCTGATTCAGTTCAATACTTATATACAACACCCGCAATCAAAACAAAGTCCAAAATGATTGAAATATTCACTTTTTTTACTCCCCCGTCATAATTATCCTCTACATACATACAGACATAAGTCTAATCTTAAAACTCGAATAAGCCTTTATCTTACAGCACGTCTGTAGTAGATCTTGGCAATATCTCCGAACGGCCAGCAGCGACCCGGTCCCCTAAGGGTCAACAAACCTGCTTGCAGCCCGGCAGGCAATCTTTAACCCGCCGGCGTGTTATGCACGCGCGTGCTATAGTCGCGCACTCGACTCTAGGTGACTGACACAGAGTCGTCATATAGCCCTGGGGCTCTGCGCCACGATATTTTTCCGTGTACATGCCCACTCGAGGATGTATAGACACACACCCACGACCGGCAGACGCTCCACATTTTTATCGATTTCGTGTAAATCCAACGTCGGAATAACAGACGGACGTCCTCCTCATATAGGCCTCGCGTTGTTTGGCGCGATATATCGTCATGTTGTATGTGTGTGCGTGAATGTGTGTGTGTGGGGGAGGGCCCATCAATAGGAGACAGAGAAAAAAAATTATGGAAATGGACGGAAACATCAATAGGGAGAGGCTGAAACGCGTGTGTGTCTGGGGTGGGATAGAAAGGAGGGCTCTCAATGATTGAACTCAGTTTTGTCGTGACTCTGCTTATTTCGCGCTGGATTTTCCGAGTTTTGTGTTGGCATAGTCTAGAAATCGCTTGAAGCGCGCGCCGCGCGCTGGTACACAAGGGTAGGGAAAAAAGGGATGGTAATGATCGCTCATCTCATTTAGGAAAATGGTAACAATGAAATGCGTTTGTTTTCTTCCGGATATAGAGGGGTCGGAGATTGAACGTTTTCTATTGATTAGACTAATTTTTATTTTTTGTGGATTTTTTGTGAAGGTTTTGTGGATTTCCTACTTAATGTAAATTTTATTTACAAGAAGGGCTAAAAATCATGTGGAGCAAAATAATTTAATTTGCATATGTTTAGAAATTAATAATATTGAAAAGCAAAGTTAAATAAGCAATGGAGTTGAAAAACTATTATTACAGTCTGGCACAAATAAACGTAAATAAAAGTTAATATTTTTTAAATAAAATCGATATTTGAAGCGCTTGGCCCACATATG